>VCJC01000295.1:0-14660 GCA_024140195.1 Backusella luteola | reverse complement strand
CTAAGATGATTAGCACGTTCCATTATTTTTGAGGATCAGTACTTGCTCTTTTATATTATTTTATATTATAAATCAGAGCCTTGAGTACAACTAGTGCGCCTTCTCGTTGGCGGTCCTTGTTAAACATGATTGATTTCGATTGATTATGTGAACTAGAGCACTAGTGCCTTTCTTTGTATTATTATTCATTTGACTGTTTTAATAAACTTGACTTTTTATGTTATCATTAAAAAATACCTGTTATTTACATTGTGTGTTTGAAGTTATGAAATAAAGGAGTGATTTAATTGTAAAGGTAGCGAATAGCAATGTTGCTAGTTCAAGAATGTCTTCAGATACGAGGCTAACAAATGTCCATCCATCTCACCTTCCATACTAGTCATCCATCCACCTTTTTTCCACATTTGATATATTGTACCACTTGGCTCCATCCCAAGTTCTTGATTAGAGACATTCCAGTACTCTCCAAATACCTTCAATTATAATATTTAACCACAAAATAGCGTAGTAAATCACCCAAAGGTGTAATTACATATATTTAAGACGATTTTAATAACTTGGTCCAAATGGGATGTACTTGCTACTTAAACCAAACCAGTAAGCAAAGCTGAGTGCCAAATGGGTCTAGTGATGGTTCAGATTCTCTATGAAACGTGTTCTAATATAATATCTGTGAACAGGGATTTTAACCTTCCAGCAATGCTTTATGTGTTGGAATTGGTTACAAAGGACAATGGTTCATGTTTTTCATAGAACGACCTTGTTGATTACATTGCGGAGACAATTAATTTACATGTGTAATTTGTCGACTGAGTTTGACAGATACATGTTTTTTTCAGGCACAAAAATAAGAAATGTAAACAAACAATACTAAAAAGAGAGAATCACTGAAGATTGACGCTGGTAATAATAATAATAGTAATAATAATAAGCATACATAAATAATCAGGCATAAATACTCTCCTTTTAAAAGCAATAATAGCAATAATAATAATAGGGTCTGAATTCCAATTCTGAAATGAAGCATCCATTGGCTGGTGCAACACACTTGCTCTCTTTTCTCTCTAAAAAAGAGAGAAATATTAGATAATAATTTATTACTTATTAATTAGCACTTATTCTTATTCTTTTCAAAGAAAAAGAAAAGAAAAGAAAAGCGAGAGAGAGACAAAAAGAGGTTCTTTTGATAGTTTAGACTTTTTCTCTCCTTTTTTACTTTATTTATACTTTAAAATTAGGTAAGCAGTTGCCTATTTATTTGTATGTTTCTTGTTTTCCCCTCTCTTTCTTAATACAATATACACAAAAGTAGATAAATGTCATGAGCGAGTCTTCATCCAACGCAACCTCACCTTCCAACTCAAGTAGACCATCTGCTCGTTCCATGGGCAGATCAGGATCCAGCAGATCCATCTTTCGAGATGGTCGTAGTCAACGCTCACGGCAGAACACGGTGGATTTATTTGGCTTTGATGATCATTCGAGAAACCTTGGTTCTGATTACCAAGAGATTCAAATTCGCACGCTTAACAAATGGGTCAACACACAGCTAAAACAGGTCGGTGACTCTGTCACAAATATAAAACAAGACCTACGAGATGGAAAGAAGCTACTTAAACTTCTTTCTGTGCTCTCAAATGAACCTGCACCAAAGCCAGAAAAGATGAACATGCGCATTCACCAACTTTCCAACGTGGCACAGGCGCTCACTTTCCTTGAGAAGCAAGTGGGATCAGATAGTATGCCTGATATTGGAAACGAAGCCATCGTCAACGGCGACGCTAAAAAGACCATCGCCCTTATATTCTTCATCATGCTCAAATACCAAATACATCTTATTGTGACCGAACATGGCGATGATTTCTTACAGTCACTATCAGTAAGTTATCATTATGATATAAACAATATATAAACAGTAGGCTAATCACATGAAAATAAAAAGGAATTATCAGAGCGTGAAAATGGAGTAAAAACGCAAACATCCGATTTTAGTATGGACAAAGCACCCGATACACCATTGCCTTTTGCAGCATCACGAAAAGTAGCAAGCAGTAATTCAATTGCCGATAAACTCCACACATCCACATCGGCAGAGGCAAAAGTAGCACTGCTTTATTGGGTGCGAATTCAACTAGAGGATTACATTGCAGCCAATATTATACCATCCATACAGGACTTCTCGCGATCATGGCGAAGTGGTCTCGCCTTTTGTTTGTTGATCCACAGACACAATCCTGTATATATACCCGACCTGTTTTCCGTTCATCTCAATGCAGACTTAAACGAGCGCTCGACCTGGGCATCGCTGCTCAAATTGGCCTTTGATCTTGCCTCGGAGCACATGGGTATCACCTCCTATCTAGAGCCAGAGGACCTCGTCGATGTCGACTATCCACACGAGCCAAGTGTCATGCTGTATGTGAGCGAATACTACAAGGTCATGTCGCGATATCAGAACCAAGAACCTATTCAGACAAAACATGAGCGTGCTGTCAAGCGAAAGGCAGCCATTGTGTTGGCTTCAGGAGGCATACCATCCTCATCTGAATCTATACCACTTTCGCCACCTCCACCCGTCATCACAGATGTACCAGATCGAGTGTTGGATACAGCATCACCAGAATCAATACCAGATGTTGTCATGGATGAGCCAATGCCAATTTTGGATCCTGTGAAGCGAATCGAGTCTCCTGTTCCTGTCCCCATGCCATCTGCACGTAGAAAGAAGAAGATGGCTCAGCGTGAATCCACTTTGAGGGAGGAGGAAAAGGCTAAAATCAAGCAGGATCTCAACAATAAGCTATTGATGCAGCTGACTGGCCATTTACCGAGAGGCGTTCATCCTGTTCTTGATCAATTGTTGACCATCCACGATACCGTCTTGTCCTTTATAAAGATGAATACAAAGACAATTGATGAAATACCAGAGGAATTTGTTAGCTCCATTGCCGTCTCAGAGTATATTGATGCCTTGGAAATCATTGAGGAGCAAGTTGATAGCGAACAATATCATTTAGATACTGCTAAATCTGCAAAGGACCTCCTTAACTCACCACCGGAAACAGCAGACGATACCCTTATTCACTTGACTGATCTTCAACGCACACAGGTGATCAAGCTGTACGATATGTTGGTGAAGGAATGGGACCAGTTTGTAGATCTTTTAAGGACCACCAAGGACGACTTGACCACCGTCGAAAATGCATTGATTGACACTGAGGAAAGCACCGAACAGTTCAACAAGCGTGCAGAGAGCATGAGTGTCGAGTTGGATGGGTTTTTGGTCGAGTTGGCATCGCTCGCGCCCCGAGTGGATTCGCAAAAGGTTCACCCCTTGGATGGATCAGAAAAAGTAGCCCTGGAATACACACGGCGTCTTACGGAGTTTAGTGAACGCTTTGATCAGTTTGAAAATACAACCTGGCGGGACTTTAGTAAAGCAAGCCGACAGCTTCCACGCGCCGCCATGCATGCAACTGCTGCACAGTCCAATACTGTGAATGGCAAGCACGGTAACATCTTGGCCGGTTTACAATCAGAACTTAAACTTTGCGCTGATTTCAAACGTGGCTTAGTCATTGTCAACACAACGGCTACAATCAGGAATGAGCTGGAAATAATTCAGTCACTGATGGATAACAGCAAAGATAAGGCAACCACACATGAAGCAATTCAATCATTGGAGGGAAAGGTCGGTGCCGTACGATCCACCATTTACAATGCCCGTGAAGAGTATGGCGATCTTTTATCAGACGATCAGCGCTTCTCAACTTTATTCAGTGATATTCAAAACCAATACGAGACAGTGTACAGCTGGGTCGATCAAGTGCGCGTTTGGTTTGTCGAAGCTGAGCGTATTCAGAATTGGATTGTTTCCAGAATCAATTTGATTGATCAGCGTAACGAGGAGGCCGTCATTGATCCTCTTGGTACAGAGAACCTGTCGTGGATCAACATTGATACCCAACAAGTCTGTTCAGATCATCAAAAACTCAAACGTGAAATTGAGCGTTTCAACGAGGATGATATGGAACGACTGAGAGCACATGTCAAGTCCATCACAACCGGCGAAAGCGATCTCAGTCCTGCAGACGCCTCCACCATTGAAATCACCTTGAATACGCTCAATATGCTTACACGGTTAACCAATTTGCTGCAAGCGAGAACGAGCGTGCTGGATGTGCTCCAAGCCCGCATTCAATGGGAGGATGCACTGGAGCGTGGTATCGAGTGGATTGTCTCCAAGGAGAACGAGTTGAACTTATTTTTGGAAAACAAGGCCCGTTGGTCCGAGCAGGTGTACAACACGCAGAATCCCAAAAAGTTGGCCGAGGAGGTGATTCAAGGTTTAGTAAGCTTAGAAAATGCAATTGCTGCATTTGATAAGGGAGATTTTTCTGCTACTCTGGATTGTTACCAGGAGATGGAGGATTTGGATCTCGGTAATGGTATTCCTAGCTACCTGGAAATCCGTCAAGAGGAGTTTGAGGAGCGCTTTGCAAAATTGATGAAGTACTGTGCATTCATACGCAAGGTGGTGGAGCAGCATCTCATCTTGAACGATGTTGTCAGCCAGTATAAGAGGCTTGTGGGTGAAGGTGAAAAGCTAAAGTCGGTCGTAAGTCATGGAGCAGAGGTGGATGAAGATACCATTGGCGAGAGAGTACAGTCATTCAAAAACAACTCCTCTCATTGGGTTACTACTTTATCAAGAAGGGTCCCCTTGTCTCAGGATGAAAACGATGAGGTGATTCAAACCATGATCAACGATTACAGCATGTCCCTAGCAGAGGTGACTGAGGAGTTGGAAGATTTATTATCAGCCCATCGTGAATCGCTCTCCTTGCAGCAGAGGGCAAGTTTAGCCTATGATGATTTGCTTCGTATCACCTCGTGGCTCGATGAAAGACTGCGTGCAATTCAAAAGTTTGAATCCGATATGATTGATGGCGAAGATCCCATTCAGGTGGAACAGGATACGCTGGATCATCTTTCAAAGGAGCACGATAGTATATCTGTACGTTTGGCACAGATTGAAAACAATGACATGGCAAAGGCGCTGGATCTTGTAAATCAACTAGAGAATGAAATCGACCAAGTCAACTCTGTTTCGGTGGATAGAAACACGTTGATCAGTGGTATTGAGGCTTTGGAAGAGAGCCATCATCGACTCCAGGAAGCCTTGGAACAGAGATCAAAAGAAGTGAATGTGTTGGGCGCAAGAATCGTGTGGGAGTCTCAAATTGATGAAACCAGCGAATCAGCGACAGAGATGGCCAGAAGACTCTGGGATTTTGCAGCAAAGTCGGCGCAGTATGATGTTGAGGGATTAAACGAGCAACCTTTGACTGTGCTTCAGCATCAGAAATCCACCAGTCTTGTACTGCTTGAGCAAGCTATGCATCAATTATCAGACAAATTAGAGTTTCTTCAATCTGACGAGGCTTTTGATACCCTCCAGCATGCCTACAATGAGCTTTATGGTGGCGACAATTATGTTACTGTTATACCTAATCACATCATCGAAAAGCAGGAAAAGGCCAAGCAGGAGTATGATCACCTACTGCAACTACTTGAATATGTTACTGCCATGATGAATCAACATATTGCACTTTCCGAGCTTATTACTTCAACACAAGATGTCCAGTCTTTGGGAGAGTCTCTGCAGGAGGATGTGCAAACCATACTCAGAGAGTCTGAGGGCGTTGTCGATGAACTTATCAACCAGCGTCTTGGTACTTTCAAGGAAAAGATTCAGCAAGTCATATCAGCTGGTGATGCGATCAAGGATCTTCCTGGGGATGGTATTTGGTTTAAAGATTGGCGTACCCAAACCTTGGTTGATCCTGTTGAATACAATGAACAGATTCAAAAGCTTGTTCAGAAAAAGTTGGATGATGTGCGCCGTTTGAATGAATCCATGACGGATATTTTCTCTACCTATGAATACATGGATAATCTCAAGGCGACCCTGGAAGTGTGTCAAAAGGAATCTGATGATCTGCATGTCTGGATGGAAAAATCACTAAGTGAATTAACGCACAGCAAAATAGATATCACTGCAGCTCACACCAAACTGTCCAAAGATCAGATAGAGACATACAAGCAGGAAAATGCCACTTTGTCTACCGACTTCAAGGAACTCGAGATCAGCAAAGTGGATTCGCTCCAGAATAAGTTGGAAAAGTTGATTTCTGATAGTACAGAGCGCTCTACAACAGTGACTGCAGAGATATTGCGTAGTAGTAGAAGTATCCAAGAATCGCTTTCTCGCAACGTACTTCTTGTACAACAAAATCTGATCAATCAATCACTCGTTTTGGAAACAGCAGAAACAAGATTGGACTGGGAATTCAATGTAGACCAAATGAAATCAACTTTGGAGACTCTCAACAAGGAATTGTTAAGCTACATCTCCAAGAAGAACAAGTGTGTTGCTCAGCAGGATTTGATTTCAGATCATCTTATTTCCTCGCTTGAATCTGAACGTGACGGTATCGAGGCATCTTTTACTCAGTTCAAGGATGGTGTGTTCAGTTCGTCTCAGGCTCAGTATGGTGATCTTACCTCGTTGCTCCTAAAGTTGCCTCTTACCAAAAAAATACCGCCCCACTTTGAAGAGCGCATGGAAACATGTATCCGTGATTCCAAAAAGTTAGAGGATAGTCTTTCTTGGAGACAGCGAGAGATTGGCTTGATAAAGGAACGTTGCCAGTTGGAAGTGGACATCAAATCTGCTATGGAGCAATTTGAAAAATTCAAGAAATCTGTATCCCAATTTGTCGAAGCACATCGATGGAATCCCAATAAGCTCGATAAAGAATATGACGAACAAGCTTGGGAAAAGGAGAAGGAAGCATTTGAAGGGTTCAAGGACTCCACTCTGGTAGAAATAAAGGAGAGATACAAGACACTTCAGGGTATATCGAATGGTTTGACTCCAGGTTTCATGTCTGAACTTCATGCCAAGAAAATTCAAGTATTGTGTCAGGCCGAAGATTATGTCGTAGCCGATTTGGAATTTGCACGCACAGTGGTGGACCAAGGTCAGGCAGTATCGGTGTTTTTGAAAAATGCCAATGACTTGGAGCAGCTTGCCGAAGTGTTGCGTGAGGAGTTTTTAACTGATAAGGATGCAGCAAACCGTCTAGAAGAGTTTAAGAAAAAGGTTGTGGAATTGAAATCGAGCCACAATGTGCTTTACCCTGTACGAACCAACGAACAAGATGTGCCCATGCCAACCAAGGTCAAAGATAAAACAATGAATTCCGTGGTCCAGGACACAATGGCAACACACATTGGAAGATTAGATGAGCTTGTAGCAAGTCTATCCACTCTGTTCAAATCCAAAGAAATTCTCACCAAACTTCAGTACATGCGAAACGCTTTCGATAGACAATCTCAAGCCTGCCAAACTTGGATCGAGTCACGTCGAAGCATATTAGAAAAGAGTGTATATATTTTGGATGACGAGAATCTTACGCTGGATATAAATCAACTCCGTGATGCTGTGAGTGAAGCGGATAGTATTCAGACTGCAATGGAGGCACAAGATAATCACTTAACTTTGCTTCAGCGTTATTATGAAAAGTATGTCGCCACTTTTGATCAGCAAGGTTTACTGTCTGAAAATGAAAAGAATGATCGCTTGGGTGAATATGACGAGTTGACTGACCATTTGGAGACAGTACACAACTCTTGGGATGATTTATTGTCGGAAACAACTCAGATATCCAATGCATTGTCTATTGCACTTCTTCCAGCTGAAATCAATGGTCGTATTCGCAGTCTTATGGATGCCTTTGATAAACTTTCCAGTCAAATCGACGCCGTGGATGCATCATCTGTTGATGATAACCAGCTTAGTGAATGGCAAAAACATATCGACTATTTGGAATCAAAGGAATATGATCGCTTATGTGCAGAAACAAACGAGTATAAACACAAAATCAATGCAGATGTTATTGAATCGCTTATGAATCGTCTGGATGAGGCTGGTGAAACTGTGCTCAAGATCCGTGCTAGTTTAACCAACTTGTATGATACAATCAATGCCAATCGCCTTTATAAAACACATGCCGATAACAGCGTTCTTTTCCATAAGGCTGAGGAAAAGGTGATACAGTCCATCAAACGAGTTCGCAAAGATTATCAACTGGTTACTGATAAAAATGATGTTAACCGTAACCGTCACCTTAAGGATCTGACTGATGCTCATAAAGGAGTGAAAGATGAAATGTCTGAATCTCAAGGTTTTTATGATGACTCTTGCTCTTATTATATGGGAATCAAAATTCAAGACATGAACACTCAAGAAACACAATCAATTCAAGAGAAGGTAGAGTTGGCCTGGTTTACCCTTCAATCAGATGCTTCTGAGCTTTCTGCCTTTGTTTCTCGAATCTCTAAATGGGTGGATGCCTGTAGTGACTTGGATAAGCTTCAACAGCAACTGGAAACTGTTAAAGAAGAGGTTCAAAACTCATGTCAAGCCAATGCTAATGGTAATCGTGCTCGAAAATATGAGAAGCAGCTGTCCCGTATATTAATAGAAATGGATGAACTATCCAACACTATCAATGGTACCGCCGAAATGGCTGAAGATGAATTGAACAAGACCAACTTTGTATCGCAAAGTGAGCAGGTCCGTGCTTATGCTCAAACTATTCAAGATATTTTGGACAAGCGTAGAATGGAAAAAGAGAAGGCTGTGTTATTGGAAGAGTTCAATTCTGAAACTACCAAGCTCTGTAAAATGGTGGATGACCAGCTCTCCTATATCCGTCAGCAAGCCAGCACCAATCCTGAGCACCATCTGAAGAAGGTTGATACTATCAAACTCGTTATCAATGCTTACAGTGCAGCACTCACCCATATCGAAGAAATATACAACGACTGCAAATCAAAATACGACGGCATTGTATCTGACCAGGCCAACAAACTTGTAAAAACTTTCCAGCATTCAAAAACAAGTGTGGATGAAAGTAAAAAGTCCGTGGAAAGGCAACTGAAAGAACTTCAGGACATTTTGGCCGTTGAAAATGATTACATCAGCTCACTTAAACAGTTGGTACAGCTTATTCGATTTGATAAAGAAACAAACAAGTCATTGTCAGACCTCAAAACAAGCGTTTCAAAGTCGCATTCAAGAGGAATGGTCCATTCGAGAAGTGCTCGCACAAGGGATTTACCTGAGCTCAAGGACTTTGTTCAGCGTTATGATTACATAGAACAGTCGATCAATGATTTTCACAAGAAATGCGAGGAACTCAAATCAAAGCTCAACAGAAAAATTAACAGCACAAGAACGAATGCTATCACAAGATGCGTAGATAGAAGAGAAGACGATTTAAATAGAAGATGGGTTGAAGTCAAGGCATCAGCAAGTGAAGTACGTGAAAGATTGGAGATGCTAAAAAGCTGCCAGGCAGTTACATCGAAGCTTGCCGAAAGTTTCAGGTACATTGATAATTTGAAAGAGCGAGTCGAAGCATTGCAGTTATCTGGAAAGAGTGTTTCAGTTGAAGAACAAGAATTAAACGAACTGAAACAAGAAATCAATGTGACATTAGCAAAGAAGACAAGAGACATAGACAACTTACTCTTGAGCATGAGCCGTAGCCAGATTGTTTCATCATCCACGGAGGAGCCAATCAAGGTGCAGAGAGAGAGATTATCAACTTCAATTAAAGAATTACGTGAATTGGTTAAACATCGCGTTGAACAAGCTCATACTGCAGGCAACATCACAAAATTCTTTGGTATAATAGATCAAATTACAGAGCACATCAACTATTTGTCAAAGATCATTGAGGAGACATCTACCCAAAACGCAAAGGTTGTAGGTTCGAAATTCAATAAATCAGATCTACAAAATCTGCTCAAGAAGCTTGTCGGCGCATATAAAGCGAAAGAACCAAAAATCTCTGGATTAATCAATGAGGCAAAGTTGGAAGCACAGAAGCAGTTTATGGATGATAATGACAGAGTAGCCGCTCGTTTAAAAAATACTTTGAAAGAATGGAAGAGTACACAGGCATATTTGGTTTCCAGAGAGAAGGAGTTACAGACATGCATCAAAGAATTAAACCATGAATTTTTCACCAAACTGGCAATGGCAAAATCCGCGCCACGTGAACGACATGCTAGACGAGGCAGCAAGGAGGTTACACAACCTCGGCCCAGACGTTCCAGCTTCCGATCTTCTACAGTGTCCACCGAGAATAAAATGACCACAACAAACCATCCTCGCAGGGCAAAGTCTCCTATTGCTTCACCAAAATACGTACCAGATCCTAAAAATGAATTAGACGTACAATTGGGACAAATTGTAAACGATAGCCCATTCCGTATGAAAGTAAAAAAAGTGCCTGGGCAGGTTGGAAAATACTGGTTCGGTGATGATCATCCGCGCTTGGTTTACTGTCGCATTTTACCCAGTAAAATGGTAATGGTTCGTGTAGGAGGCGGTTGGGTTGAACTTTCAAAGTAAGTCTATTAATATAAGCTTCTATATAAAGATAATTCGAATCTAATTTTACATATCACACTATAGGTTTATGAAAGGTAACTTGTTTAGCATAAATTAGTATATACATAATCTTTTATTTGTATTTATATTTACATGTATTTATTTGTTAGATCATGGGCATAGTGATGGATTAGCTACTAAATCAGATACAGGTGAAACTCAGTACCTCACAGTAAGCACATTTAACGGACCGGATAATGCACCATCTTTTTCGGTGACAACTCGTAGTGGCTCCCCTAACGGACCTGCAGTCGCACCCCCTATTATCCGCCGCGGTAGTGGTGTAAGTAGCAGCCTAACAAATAGATCTTCGAATTCTTCCACTACATCCGGCCAATTGCATGGTGATAAATTTATTCAAACAGATGAAGAGGGCAACCAATTTGTATCAAAACTCATAAAAGCCGACGATTCTCCTAAACTCGCTACTAAAAAGCGAGTTGTTTAAAAAATTATGTACACATTTTCCTTTTAAAAATCAGATCACTGTTTTTGTATTTAAATAAACATAACTTTATATAAATAATGCTCTACACAAATTATTTTTAAACACTTGCGTACTTATTTTGAAAGCTATGTACCTATAGAGACTTAAAATAAATATAAGATGTTTAATTTATAAATAACTTGAAGTGCTTATCTTAAATATATTTTTACTAATGCAATACAGTGTTGCTTGTATTTACCTTACAAGAATGAGAACAGCAAATTGTTTGTTTACACTGATCGGATTTTGATTATGCAATAAAAGTTGACAAAGGTTGGTACAAGTTTTACTAATTCGGAGAAGCTTCGCATCTTTGGTCACTGAGTACCAGAATCATAAAAAATAGAGTTATGTTCCATCGACTTTTGCCTTTAGCAGCTAATGAATTATTACACCGATCACATCCTAAAATATGATAAAGAAATATAGTTACTCAATTCAATTATTTGTGCTTAATGTCGTATCACAAAAATTAACATAAGCTGGTTTGATCGTTGTTTTACCCATCAACAAAGGTGGAACAAGTCACCGTGACATTTTTTGTGAAAGTAAAAAAAAATATCCATGCATAACTGACGTATTGACTTACTCATCCTATTTTAATAGAAAAGTTCTCTATAATCACAAAGTAATACAAAATACTTGCCCTTTTTTTATGCAACAAAAACACTGAATAAAAGGGTAAGGTTGATTTATTTTCCAAGTAATTTGCACTTATAAATTAGTATTAAAAGAGTGTACAAGACATTCAAGAGCGACAAGACTAGACGCTAAGTCAGTACAGAACTCCGAATGCACCAGAGATCTTTTCTTTTTTTTTTTTGATCCGAATATTGGTAACAACTCTTTATATTCTTGATAACATGACAAAGCAGCAAAAGAAGTATAAAACAAAAAAACTATCCTGAAGAATTTTCATATTTGTGAAAGGCAGAGAAGAGAAACCAAAAGCGAGTTTCTCACAGTTTTTTTTTCCTTCTCTTCTGGACTTATGCATGTGAATAGTTTGATGCACAGGTTTACTCTTTTTGCCACCTATCACATCTTTGTTTGGTTATATTTTTATTTTATTAAAAATAAATATTTACAGTGACAGCACTTTAGGCTGAGTAGGTAATACCTTTGTCTAGAAAAGAACCTAAAGCATCATTCTATCAAAACACAGGTTAATTCAATCATATTTATACAGAATATGACGATATCAACAACATCAACAAAGTTTAATAAGAGTGTTGAATAGGGAGATTAAATCTTAAAACTGTGTGGTTCCGGATACCGGTGGTTGCACAAAATTTCAAGCTGGGGCCACATTAGTGGAGTATAAACTGACCGAAAAGAATACATTTTACAGGAGTCTTTTTTTAGAACTTGAGTCTGTTGATTTAATTTTTGCAACAAGAAAATAAAGCAAAACCGAATGGATTTCTTAACCTATCTGAAGGATAAGCGTTAAAAGTTTATTTAGGGAGTATTCTATTTCAGGGATTATTATTGAAAATTAGAGGGAAAAGATTATGTGTAACAATTTATATTTTTTTCATTGTTATTTAAATAAGACCACTTCCTTTGAGAATCCCCATATTTCTTTCCTACAATTTTAATATGAAAAAAACTGACCATAACTGGCTTGCAAAAATGCTTCGTACCCCTTCAAAGTCTGAAAAGACTGAAAACAGCCTTAATGAAAAGCTCAGTCTGAAAAAAGCATGGTTCAATGGAGATTTTCTGAAAAACACTAAACAAAAGGCGATTGCATCTACTGGCGTATATGAAATAGCACTTCCTCCTTCTGATGGTACTTGTAAATCTTCAGGAAAAAGCTCTCATCGCTTCGTTCAACGATACACAATGAATCGCTCCGATCAACATGCGTTCTACACGCGTCGTATGACAGAACCGTTTTCTTCTATTTACGAAATAGAGTGGCAACAAAACCAATGGCTTCAATTAGACAAGGCAACATGTAAATATATCGAACGTCTGCGCCGGCTTGGTTTTTCAAAAGTATACATTCGCCAAGATAAAAACTTAAAAGCACATATGGCATACGAAAACCCAAAGGAAATGGATATCATCCTGGAAATATCATTGCAATCTGACCAGATACCACAGACCATTAGGCGTCCAATTAGTTGTCAATTACCTTCAAGTCTATCACTAAGACGCACAAAATGGTGGCTCACTTCTTATAAAACGGGTATCGCTTATCTTCCTTACTGGTCAGATAAAAGATCATGCCATGATTCCATAAATATACACCTTTTAGATACCTCTACATTATCTCAATACCCCTCATTAGAACACAATCCTTCACAAAATAGACCTTTGTACTATAACGAACCTTATCTATTATCATGATGTTTTATATATTTTCTATACAATTCTATATATTACACATTCGTTCACTGTATACCATTCTTATGTAATATTTCTCATCCACTTTCGTTCTCCCTCCTTACCACCCCATATGCCATTTTTCATTGTTTATTATTATTTCTTAAATAATAAATTGTTTGTATTTAATTTTCTAAAGAGGAGAGATGACTCCTCAGAAGCATATTATTCTTAAGCGTTTCCTGCTAAATTAAATCAACACTGAGTACAAAATCTAAAAAAAAAATGACAGGTTTTAGATCACTACTCCCTCCACTATCAGACTACTATTAACACCAAAACCAGCTTGTTAGAGCCACTACCACTTGAGTCAATAAATAGCAAGCCAACCCATTTTTTATTATCCAATGCAACAATATCCATATGATTTATTTGTAACGATGGTTTCTTCAAATAAAGAGAATGCGACAGGTGATCTAGTTCATTTATTTGAATGGTAAATCATACCATATTTGAGATCCAAGAGGAGAATAGGAAGTAGTATATGTGCTATCATTTATGAATATAGACATGAAACTAAAATGAATCCACTTTGAATTATACACCCCGATTCATCCTTCACCACTAATACTTTATTAACATATTTATTGGATTGGTAAAAAAAAAGAAGAGCACAATGAAAGAGGTATGTGTTTATTAGTTAATTAATAATATACAAACATATAAAGGAGTCTCGGTTGATTGTCACTTGCATGGCAATCATAACAGAGCTGGCGGACGAGAACGCGCTCCTTAATACAGCTCCAAAAAGGTCTACATTGACTAGGGCGCACCCAAGCAATGGAAGTGTATTTCGTAGTGAGATGGAAGTGGGAATCTCATAAGAACGATACAGAACCACGAAACACACCGTAGTATATTTAATAAGTTTGGTTTTTTATGGCTTTGGACCCAAGTACCAAAGTGCACCCAAAAGTGCCAGAGAGATCTGGAGTTGTGTTGTAGCTTGCTGTTGTCTTGTTGCTGAATGCTGCTGCTGCTGAATGCTGGGTTTAGCTCTGTGATAAGATCTACAAGAGATGATTTGAACAGGCTGGAAGCAAATATAGGAACCACTAATTAGAAACAACCATCTCGTGTGATCACATACAGGAATAGGACTAAGTAAGTAATCACAATAGTTGTATATAGGAAACCGCTAAGTTAGCCGCCAGTTACCGCCAACGTGTACATCTCCTGCATCGCTTATCGTAGAGGGCTGACTACAGCTCATCAAGAGGGGGGCGTCCCGAGAGGTCATTAATCACC
>VCJC01002948.1:17002-31338 GCA_024140195.1 Backusella luteola | reverse complement strand
TTAAAAAAAAAAAAAAAAAATAGGGTTGTGTTACAAAAGCGCTGTTTCCCAAGCTATTTTCTTTTTATCCATGATTGGTCTGGGTCATGCATCCGACAGTTTAGTCTCCGTTTTGATCGGAATTAATTTTTTTTTTTGTGATTTAATACTAATTTAGATGTTTATGTTTATTTAAACAGGGGGTGTTTGAAAGGGCTTTCCTCTCCCTTCTCCCCCCAAAAAAAATAACTTCAGACAAGTCCCATATATATAAAGCTCCACTTTCCTTTTTATTCTGGGTTTTTTTCAATATTAAAAAATATTTTTCCTTTGCTCTAATGACCACTACTACTACGACAACAAATATTGTGACTGCTACTCAAGTTCCACCAACAACAGAGGTCGTGGATGATGTTGAATTATTGGCCATCCTGGGTCTATCCCCACCCCCCACTTCGCTGTCGGATGATGATGATTTGGCGGTCCTTGACTGGGATGACACTCCCGAACTTTCCGAAGAAGAAGAAGACATTGACGATGCACAAAGTATGACTGGCAAGCGCAAGCGAGATCATGATGACGATCTATTTGCAGAGCTTGATTTTATCGAAGTCCCTCTCCCTCCTAAAAAACAACGCTCATTTGTTGAAGAAGATTTGTCTCTTGAACTCCATACTAAATTAATTGATGATGAAGACATTCGTTTAGCCTTGGATTTGATTTCATCTTAAAGAAATACCATCTCACTTTTTGTTCATATCCATCACACACATTTGTATATTTTCTTTATATTACTATCTACACACACACACACACAAAATATTTATCGTTCATATGTACAAAGCACCTCATTTAAAAAAATTCCTTTTTTTCTTCCACCCCCTAAAAAAAAGCAATGTTTTTTTTTTCTTTGTTAAACAAAGGAGTGAATTCCAATAATAGTAATAAAAATAATAAAAAATCGTCTTCATATCAAAAAAGTTTATAATATTTACAATAAGGAGAGAGAGTTTAAACAACTCTTTCATTTTTGGTATCATGAAAAAAAAATAAACAAACAAAAACAAATAAATAAGATAAACAAACAGGTGTACAGAAATTATAGGTTCGCCACCTGCCGACGAGCGTCGATTGCATGCATATCAGGCACTCCAAGTTCCGTCTTATTATGGTCAAAATATGAGTAAAACTAAAATAAACCAACAACAAAAAATTCTCAATATTACCTTGCTAGACTCCGATTGTACTGCCATCGGGTCACTTTCACCACATTGATAGAAACCGCATGTTTGCTAAGAATAGTAGAGGAATTAATTGTCAAGTTGAGCCAGAACCAATATATATAGTATACCTGTGACCAACCAGATCCACAACGCCAACAAAATGTGTGTCCGCACAACAAACAATCCACCCTATTACAACCCTCATCCCGGTTAATCATCACGGAGCAATTTGGACAGGGTCGACTATATATAAAAAAAGTTAATTAGGATGAATCATTCCCCCGAATATGATTACATACGTATGATTCAATTTCCATTGTATTGTTGAAGCCCATTCGCTCTCTGGTTTTTCTTTTTTTAGTTTCAATCTCAAATTATCAAGACAACACAAATTCACGTGAGCGGCCTCCCCGCATTGAAGACAAATCTTATCATGACAGTGTGCACTACAACAAGTCAATAACATGTCTATGAAAACCTTAAATCACCTTACCATGCTTCTGTTGGAAAGTTTGAAATGTGCCAAAATTGTATCTGTTTCCATGCCTCTGGTATCATCTCCAACGCCACCAAATGCTTTGAGATGGTGGATGCCTTATCATACATATCGGGCTGTCTTTTCACAACCTTGAGCACGCTTGGAATAATTTGATGATAGAGTTCCTGTACTTTACCAACACGAAAAGTGGATGATGTTTGACAGGTTTTTAAAAAAAGGTCCAGCACTTGGTCTATCATTTGTTTGTGGGAACGATAATGTGTTGCTTGGGAGAATTGATCAAGGTAACTGGCAATTCGCTCAAGTCGACTTTTTTAAAGTTGTTAGTTTTTCCAGTTGTCCTTCCTCCCCCCTTTTTTTTTCTCTTCTTTTTACCTTTCTCTTGAGATGCCTTGTGCTCTTGGTGATTGACAGGGTGCAATAGATGATTCACAACCATGACAATGGCGTGAGAAGGGTCGATATGGATGGTTGAAACGATTGTATTTGTCGACGATTTCTGGTGATACATAACGACTCCATTCAGATTGACTAATCGTCTCTTGACAAACTAAACATAAACTCTTAATATAATGTAATGATGATATCAATTTTTTATTAGTTTACCTGGACATTTAATGCGAGAAACTCCTAAACCCCAGGATTGGTTCACCGTAACTTCAATATATCTTTTTTTAATTTTTATATAAAAATATATATATATTATTTAGTTATGGGAGTGACTTTACTCTCGTGTGAATATTCTCACCTTGCAAAACAATCTTTACAAAACTGATCACGACAGTTTTCAAGACAAAGACTGTACGTTTGATCGAGACAAATGGAACAGCGTTGAAGCCAAAAATACATATTGTTCATCTCGTCGTCTTCTAAAGCAGCGGTATTTGAATCACCCTTGCTATTGCTCTTCTTTATAGGGCTGTGGTGATGATGTGCTGCAATCAAATTGTATGCCCAACCAATAACAAAAGAAAGCGATCTTAAGAAAATGGCAGGCATAAGTAAGGCGGGATAAAAGACGTAAAAGAAGGGCAAACAATAACAGAATAAGAGATTGACGATGTTGAATTTGCCAATAATTTCTTTTAATCTTGTGATGGAGCGTTGTTCATTGTTTTCGGGTATTATTTCTGTTGTGTCTGTTGTATCTGTTGTATTAGTATCCATAATTGTGTGATTTGATTAAAATAAATAAAAAAGAGAGAAGAAGAAGAAGAAAAGAAGTTGTAATTTTTTTATTAAAAAAAAAAGCCCACGCTGCTATTTGTATAAACTCCGATGAGGGCATGTGAACGTTGTTTGAAATGCATCGTCTTGATGTCATTGGTAAAACAAAATGAGCGGCATGATAAAAACAATACAATAAAATTGGCGCCTTTTCATTTTATTTTCAAAATGATATAATGGATTTTTATTAAAGAAAAGAAAAAGTCTATTATATTTTATATTTTGCCGTTTCTTTTTTGTTTTTGTGTTGTTTTAAAGTAGCTTTACATACATATTTATAAAAAAAAAAATATATTAAGAAAGGGGAGAGAGAGGAGAAATGTACAAAAGAGAGGGGGGAAAGGGAGGAGAAAGCATATATATATAAAAAGAGAAAGAAATATTCATAATAGTATAAAGAAATAAAGAGTATTGATATAAAAAGTCTAATAAAATCCCGTCAGTGGCATCGATCCAGTGGGTATTTGACCATAAACTGCAGACTGGAATGCCTGTTGCTGGGAGAAATGTGGTGGCACTTGCATCATCTGTTGTTGTTTTAATACTTCTTCTGCTGCTTTTTTCGTTGCTTCTCTGTCCTTCTTTTGTCTACGCCATTCTTTTCTCATCTCTTTGAATTCAGCAGGATGTCGTTTTGCGCCCTTTTTTAGAAAATGTTAATGACAATGTTAAAATGAGAAGTCAAGAAAAACTTACATGTTTCTGCATGCTCACATGTGCATTCAAGTGATTCAAAGTGCCATATGCCTTTGTGCAGCCAGGCCAATTACAATGATAAAGTCGTTCAATTTCATCATAGCGTCTGCGTGGGCGTTTCTTTTGATTTGTGCCGGGTATGGCCACAAATGAGTAGATTTTATCGGTAGATGAGGTGCTTGAGCTGGAGGGTTGACGTACTCGCTGTCCTCCATCATTCATATAGGCGGCGGCCATGACGGCTGCGGCGGGATCAGTGGAGAGCGCAGAGTTCATGGGATACATTGAATCCAAGGGCATCATGTTGGCGGGTGCAAAGGTACCAGCAGTGCCATCCATCATCATAGCGCCATTGGTGGTGTTGACAACAGGCACAACCATATTGTTGCGCTGTTGCTGTTGCTGCTCAAGTGAATTGGTGGTGGGATTGCTATTCATGGTATAATCACCAAAGTACATGGGTTGAGATGGTACTTGTGTTGCGACAGGAGGATAGGCTGGGATCACGCCACCTGCGGCTGCCGCTACTGCTGCTGCTGCTGCTACCGTTGTGTTTGCAGTAGCATTTGTATGGTGATGTTGAGTGGTATCGGGTTCACTTATTGTATTGTGATGAGCATGTTTCTCTTTTTTGGCGTCATTATATGCTGTTTTTGATTTGTTCTCGTCGGTTTTATCCGTCAACATTTGTGAAAGAGGTGGAAGTGAGGGAAGCTCCAATTGCTGAAGATAGGAAGCGTTTTGTTGTCGACGGCCAAGTAAACCACTTGTGGGCTTTTTGTTGGTTGTGTTACTGGACGGTTGGTTTTGGTAAAAATAAGAAGTTTCTTGCGTCATAAAATAATAATAATAAATAAATAAAGAAGAAGAAAGAGAGCAAAGAAAGAAAAAAAAAGCGGGTCGAAACACTCCAGAAACTGTTATTTAAGGCACAGAAACCAGCCTTTTCTGTTTTTAGAAAAAAGAAGGAAAAGAGAAAAAAACAGAGTAATGTCGGTTTCTAAATGTGCACTTCATAACGTCATTGAAATGCCTGCCTTCTAAATAGAGTTAGATCAAACCTTGTGCAACAATATAACTCTCTCTTCATACGAAAGCATATTCTCTCTACATGATCGTATCTGGATACCTTTGATATCCAATAAAAATCGGATGGACCAATAGATTTATCCATTGTGACGCTACCTATGACGATGTATCGTTTAACTTTTGTACATCGCCCTTTCTTTTTGTTTGTTTTGCCTTGTTTTTATGTTTTCACTTTCATTGGAGTTTAAAAAATACTGATTAATGAAAAGAGAGAGATCGACATAACCCTCGTTCTCTCTCTTTTTTTTTATTATTTAAATCAGTAATGGTATTTTTATATAAGCAGGTTTCTGATGTGTAGCCGTTTATTCGACCCTGGGTTGCAGAATAAACAACTGTTTCATACTTCCGAACCCTGTGGTCTGTGCCTTTAGTATAAACAGTTTTGAATGTATCAAAATATACTTCTTGGGATAATGAAAAAAAAGGAGGAATTAAAGGAATAAACGAAAAAAAACTCTCTCTTTCTTTCTCTCTTTCTCTTTCTTTCTTTTAAAACAAGTAAAAACATACTTGTTTCTTTTTTGCAATTACAATTGGAACTTTTTTTTTTCTGATAAAGCAAACAAAATTTTCTGTTTTATTTGGAAAAAAAAAGAGGCTGTTTACAAATGGGGTAGCGATCGCCGCACCGTTTGTGGTACTTTAAATATTGCCTTTTTTGAGACTTTGTAAATACCCTCTCCCCTTGAAAGTTTTTTTGTAATCTCCTTGGTCCGTATTAAACCGTCATCTTGATATGAAATACGTCAGTCTATTTTCTGCTGATTCCATACACCCGGCATTTCTTTTCTTTTTTTTTTTATATAATTATTATTTTGTACGACACCTCAATGTAATACCAAATTTACCCTTTCCTTGGTTTCAAGTGACTAATAGCATTATATTGTTATAATAAAAATATTATTATTACTATCATTATAAAATAAAAGAGATGAATGGGCACAATCTAGAATAGATATTCATCTTCTTTTCTTTATTGATTGCTTTGAATGGATAAAAAAAGGAGTTGTGTGTATGAGAGAAAAGGGATACTTCTTTTTGATTGTCAGGTTGTAGAAAAGGAGAAGAGAGAAGAAGAGAGGAAGAGAGAAGGGGGTCTCTTGGAATAAAAGTGTACAGTATTTCCTCTCCTATATTTCACTCCTTCTTCTATACAGAAATTTTTGTTTAATTGATTCATTTAATCACATCTTTTGTAAATGGTATAAAGAACTTGAAAGGGTAACAAATAATAAATTACAACTCCTTTTATTATCCAAAACGTCTTTTTTTCTTTTTTTTGCCACAAAGACTAGCCTGGCTACACCATTCTTTACATATGTTCCAATGATGGATATCTGTTCGGCATGTTTTTTGTTCGCATTTTGAGTCAGCCAGCGGTGAAAAAAATAAAAAAGGATGCATACAGATGCGTCTTTCTTGTTTCAGCAAACATGATTGTTGTTCTTGAGAGTGAGCTCAATTATTGACATAGTTTGATCTATTAAAGTGAAATAAATTTCATATAACAAACAAAAAAAAAGTTTTTTTTAAAAAAAAAAAAAGAAGCTTATTTTCTCCCAGAAGGAGCTAGCTTTCATTATCTTCATTTATGCCACCTATGTATGCTTCGATTTTATGTTGACAAAAGAAACCTTATTTTCTTTCTTCCTTTCAAGACAAAATCTATTTTAAGGTTTGCCATAATAATGAATTGGCTGCATATAAAAAAAAATGCAAGAAAGCATCATCACCATCACCATCTCTATTTTTATCTGTTGAATTATATCTTTATGACTTGACAGAAACATAAAATATGTTTACATATAAATAACAACAATAACAAAAAGTGATGGTATGTTTGAGAAATATATATGATACACCTTGCTTTTCCAGCTCACATGCATTGATCTGAATATCCACTGTTGATCTGAATATTTATATACATAAGAATGCAGTGTCCCATCTTCAAATGGGCTCATCAACAATAAACAATACCACTGTTAGCAATGTAGTCCGATTCACTAAAAAACTACACCTCAAAAAGAGGATA
This sequence comes from Backusella luteola, assembly GCA_024140195.1. Lineage (NCBI taxonomy): Eukaryota > Fungi > Mucoromycota > Mucoromycetes > Mucorales > Backusellaceae > Backusella > Backusella luteola. The sequence goes on along the minus strand of VCJC01002948.1, from coordinate 24,590 downwards.
TGTTTCAAAATGATGACGTGAATGACGTGATGGAAATTATATATAAATCGATTAATTGCATTTACTCCGAGTTTCGTGAACTTTATTATTATTAGAGTACAAAAGATTATGAAAACTTTAAATACTAACTACTGTCACACGCTTGATCACTATAGCTATATGATTAAAAGTATACAAATATGACAACAATACACAGAGTTCTTTTTGCGAGAAATTCTCTCTTTCTCTCCCTTTGTTAATTGAACATTCTACTGTAACAAATAATACAAAAATTATATACATGTTTGATCTTTTTGCATTTAAAACTTAATTTTTTTTATGGAAATGAATATCAGCTTGGCATATATTTATTTACATTGTTTACATCTTCATCTAATGAAAAATACAAGTCGTTTTTGTTGATGTTACCATTCGTCCCTCCTTAAATCGGAAACAGCTTTCAGGTTTTTTTTAATTTGCAAATACTCAATCCTGAATATCAAAAAAGCCAATCACCTTTTTTATACATAATGATGATCTGATCAAAATCGTTTGTTTATATTATGTTCTTGGCTGTTAAGATGTTTGGATCAATCAATTTTTAAAAAAGGAAAGCATGATAGAGCTTATTCCACATGTCTTTACGTCATAGTGAATTATATGCCCCCTTTTTGGGCCGAAAAGGGGGGCAATACCCAACGAAAACTTCTTTTTGAAAAGGTTAATAAATAAAAAAGTTGTAAAGATATATCTAATTTATCACATTCAAAAAGACTTGTTTCAACAGGTTTTTTTTTTTTTCTTTTACTTTCTAGATGAATTCGTAATGTCGACAGCAAAGGTATCATCATCATAATTACATGTTGAAGGCGTTGCAAGAATATGATATCATTAATTAAAAACTCCATCATACAAATGAAATATTTTATATACGTAGTTACTTTTTTTTTTCTCACCTATTCATACCATACATCTCAACCTTATTATTTTATTTGTTTACTCTTTGTTTGTTGTTTTCAAGTTGAATAAGATCACTTTTTTTTATGTATTTCTTTTTCATTATTAAGAAATAGTGAGAATAAAAATAAAGATGATGATATGATGCTGTATGCATGTATCCATCTGTGTTTTTTTCCTCCTTTTTTTTTTACTTTATCAAATTGTTATTTTTCTCAGGAAATACAAAACTCGAAAGGTATTTTATGGAAAAAAATATATATCTAAGGTATGACGTACATTGTATGCCTCCTTTCGCCAGAATGTAAAACCAGAAATCGATCCTGTGCTACATAGTTATTTACAAAGTCACCCTACTTATCAGAAGTCATTCAATAAAAAAAATACATGCATTTTCATTTTTTGTTTTACTTGTCAGGTTTGTATGTGTATTTTCAACAAACTGGGCCATTATACCACACATATACAAGGCATTGAACATGCTTCTATTCTATCCAATTTATCAAACCTCCTTGGTATTGGTAATTTCTGCAAGGTTATGAAGATGGTTCATGTGACTCTTCCTCCCAGAAAGCTGGTATACCCAAGTCAAGTGTGCATGTTACTGTTTATTTCAAGAAAATGAGAAAAAATTACAAATTGATGAGAAAATATTTCAAATAAATGAGAAAAACCATGGAAAAATAATTCAAGAAAATGAGAAAAAATTACAAATTGATGAGAAAAAGGGGAGAGAATATTTCAAATAAATGAGGAAAAGAGAAATATATCATGTATAAAGAGTATATTTCAGACAGTGAGCAAATAAAGAGAAGGTAGCCATGTAGCAAGGTCCATAAAGTCATATTACACACCAATGAGGGATAGCATGATAGAAAGTAATCGAGTAACGCATCAATAGGGCAGAGCTTACTATCACAACTATGTCCGGCGAGCCAGACGATAATATTCCATTATTTTAGTATCATGCCTTGGGTTAATACCAATCTCTTCACCTCTCTTAACCCCCTTATTTTAGTATCATGCCTTGGGTTAATACCAATCTCTTCACCTCTCTTAACCCCCCTTTTTTTTCTCATCAACCTTTCCAACAATTTGGAAATCTTTTCTCATTAATTTGAAATTTGTTCTCATTTTCTTGAAAAAGACAGTACAACAAACTCTTCTGCATTTTTTATTTAGAAAAAAAAAGGCAGAAAACGATATGTTTGTTACCACCCTTTTTCCATGAGGTTGGTGAGAAAAATGCGGTCTGAGAAAATTGCTTTTTATAGCACCAACAAATAAGGATCATATGCTGATCAAAGTCCAACATGCCTTCTGCTTATGTATTTTTAAATGTACCCATATTCAATTAAATTTGTCTATATTCATTTATTTTATCAGCTGGTCGAAGCCTTGTTTTGACAAATATGAATTGCACTTGTACTTTTTACTACTTGAAAATATCTATAACACTTGACTTTGGAGAAAGAATAAAGATGAGTATTAATTCCATATGAATGAAGAGGTATTCCATCGGGAGATTACACAGGTTCTTTATTTTCAAATTAAAAACAATACACTTTCAAACATGACAAAAAACAGCATTGATATCAATAAAGTACTTGCTTAACCAATAAACACAGTCCCATAAGCTTGGAAATGGGAAATATCATTGAATCAAAATTGTTTAAAGCGTTCCTATTGTGAATCAATCAAAAAGCTTATCATCTTTATTGTCGCCTTTAAATACATCTATTTGATCATTATCAGTATTTCGTATTTTACCTTGCTTCTTGTACAAATCTATTTTATACATGTCTTTCAACTTGGCTTACAAGTAATATTATAAGCAGAGTAATAAACTCAAAACTTTAATGGTACAAGTAAAAGATGCTGACAATTGTGTGTGTTGGTAGTTTTTTTATCATTCATCTTTTTATACCTGATAAAGGTGTTTTTATTTTTGACAAAAGTTCACTTTCGAAATGTTGCTCCTCGCCTCACATTGGACAGCACCAAAGCGTTTTATCGCAACACCACCGCAACAAGCTCAACAGCAAGGGTTGTCAAGACAGGACTTGAACCCATTGGCTCGCCCCTTTGTTCCTGTAATTATAAATAAACGATTAAACTAACAATCTGCTAAGTGAAAAAAATATTTTGCATTTTGTAGACCTCCCCCATTCCTCCAACTTATTTCTTTGGTCATCCTAGTGGTGGCTTCCCTTGCAGCATTTTACCTCGATCAATCGGTGTATTCGCACCTCCCTTCGCTCCCATTTCCCCTGTCCCTCAGCAGCATAGCTTTGGCCAACAAGCTACTGCTTTTGGAGCACCAGTAGCAGGTAAAAGAAATGAACAAAATGCAAGGGAAAAAAATACTAATTTACTGTTTTCTTTGTTTTTAGGCGGTTTCCGTGCAAGCAACACAGCTTCTGCTTTCGGTCAGCCCAGACCAACTTATTTTGATGCCGCTGCACCTTCTGCCTTTGGATTCAGTAAGCTCATGGTGAATATCAATAACAAGTTGAAACTAACTAATGAAACTTAAAAATAGATCAAGCCACAGTTCAAACCACTCGATTTCGTGGTGCTGCCTTTAGTGCAGCCAATAATAATACGACCTCTGCATTCTGTGCAACTCAACAATCAGATAAACTCTTTGGCCAGCAGGCACACCCGGAAAACGCCTTTGGTGGTGCTGAAGGATTCGGTCAACAACAACAACAGGGCTTAACTAGTCTTCACTATTTTTCCCCACCTCCGAGAAATAATACAGCCAGTCCAACGTATAATCCGGTGCAGCAGCCCCAAAAATATACCAGACCTTTCATTTGATGGAAACAACGCCGCAGCAGGAGCAACAGGTGGTCTGGGTATCAGTAATGCTACCGCCACTGGTGGATGCGAACAAAATTCTACTAGCAGTTCCCTCTTTGACCAGTCCTCAACCTCGAAAACTGGAGCTATTGTTTTGGGAGTGACCAGTTTTGGTCCACCCCCCCCCCCACACCAACAGTAAATTAATGTATAACATAGAGTTTTTTTTTTATTGCTGTATTAACCACTTTTTATGTATAGATGCAAAAGAGAAGAGGAAGAGGAAGAGAAGGTAAAATGTTTTCACATAATTTATTGATATTCTACTCATTTTCTTCTATTATAGGAGAATGATCATGAGCCCAAAAGACAGAAAATTGAGGTAAAATGATATCGTACAATGTATTGATATTCTACTCACTTTTTTTATCAGTACAGGAAGAGGGTAAATACATACATAGGAAGAAAGGTAGTTGCCTCTTATCATAGGCACAAGAAGAGATCGATGAGACTTTTGTTTGGGAACATAGTTGAGTAATATTAAATAAAGTTTGGGATGATTTGATATGATATGAGTTGAAATGGATTGATTTCAATACCATTGATTAATTGCTGCTTTTTTTTAAAGAAGATGTCTGATTATTTTTTGTTTTTATAAAGAAGAGCATACGACTTTTTTATTTCTTTTTCTTGCTCCTCCCTTAAAAATGGTCAAGATAGAACCTAGTAAATATATGCTGGCACCTCATATATATCTGATACATAGAGATTTCAATTTCATGTGAAATAAAAGTAATAAGCCTCTTTGAGATGCAACTTTCCAACTCTTGACATCACCAATTTCGTTCCATTTTAAAAAGGAACAAATGTCTAGATCGTAGTAAAAATCTAAAAATACCATCACTACTTCAATTTTTCACCGGGATAGTTTTTCATTTCATTTTTTTGCTTATTAATATGCTATTCAATTTGGCTTAGAGTCGCGTTTTGGGATTACAATGGGGCATTGAAACATAAATTCACGTTGATATAATTACCTGTGTTTCTTTAACGACACACCTCCTCTGTGTTATCCAGGCATTGCGAATGCCAACTTTATTTTTTTCTTTTGCTACCATTATTGTTCTTTTTATTCTTGGTTTTCCTTGGCTTTTTTTGTTAAATATTATCATTTCAAATTAAAAGAAAAGTACACCCACTCAAAGTTTCTTTGCCATGTACACCCTTGAGGGGTGTCAAATCTGAAATTAAAATGAAAACAACTTTAATGGGATAACGACTCAAAATAAATGTGGCGCAAAACTGGACATGAAGAAATGGTACTCCTGTCAAAATACAGAATAACGTTTTCATAGAAATATAAAAAAGCACTGTTGAATATATATGTGTATATAGATCATTCTTTTATTTTAAGAGTCATTATTCCATGCTCCATATGTGATTTGAGCAGTAATATCAGCAAATGAAATGAAACAATTTTTTTTTCTATTACGGAATTATGTAACTCAATTTTATTTACCCTATTTTTCCATTTTTTCTAATTTTTCTTTTCTTTTTGTATAAAAATGACACGGACTAAACCCTTTACGCTATTTCCTAATTCCCACGTGTGGATATTGTAAACAAATTCCTGATTTTTTTAGTACTGCTTTCAAGTCAAGTTGTAGTAACAGAGCAGATTTTTTAATTGGCACCGTCTGAAATCATAAAGCGAAAAGTAAGTAACTCAGAAGATATCAATTGAGTTTTCTGCAATATGCTAAAGGAAATACTGTATTTTCTACTTCTAAACCGTTTATTCTGTCAAATGTGCCTCTCCTTTCTCTACTTTTGCTGAAAAAATATATAATTTAAGTGGATAAGTTTTTACATATTTTTTTTTTGAATATGTGAGAACCAGGCTCCGATGATATGGCCCTTTTTTTTGGTAACCATTTGATGTCTCCATAATAATTAAGAAACACGAGAAGATTAGAGTTGGTCTGCCACACCTAAATCAGCGCGATCATTTGTACATTTACACCTTTCATTCTTGTGGAGTTGAGAAAACATTTCCTAATTAGACAAGTGATATTAAATCAACATAAAAGTTTTTCAATGGGACAATTGTTGATTTTTTATTTTAAAGTACATTTCGATTGAATGCAATTTCCATTGTTAATACCATTCTTGCAGAATAAATAACAGTATGCCTACACAGAAAAACTTATCAAAAAAAGTTATTTTAAACCTATACTTTGATTCACTGTTTATCTGATACCAGAAAATATTAAATTAATGCACCTTCATATCCACATACTATTTTTTTTTCGAGATAATGCTATATACACTATCCATAAAGTAGGCATAAGCACAATTCTATTATACCACCAACATTGAATTATATTAAAGAAAAAAGTAAAACAAAAATTATCTTTTTTTCTGGAAATAGTATTGATATTCAAGGTACCTCAAGAGCCGAGGCTTTCTAAAGTCATCGAAGCCTCATTAGCTCGAAAAAACCATTGTTCCATAAATTCTATCTATTAAAAAAAATCAATTATTTTTTCTATGTGATGTGGCAAGCTGGATTCAGGGCACCAAACGAAGCATACATGGAATCACGTAATCCAAGAGCGCCGATAGAACCACTTAGTATTAAAGGAGAAGCGGGACTCGATTTATCTTTATAACAACCGGTAAAGACGACCTGACTAGTCTTTTGGACTTGACAGATCAACTTAAACTCCGTACCTTGGGACCTTTGATTTTCAAGCACGGCTACTGGTCTGGACTTTTTTTTTTTAATTTCATGATCCCTGAATAGTATAAATAGGGTAGATCTATTTCACTTTTTTTTTATTGTCCTCATTGTCTTCCATATGTTGCGCCGATCGCTTTCTACTCTCTTCATTAAATATATACTTTTGTGCTGTGCACCATCCTTTTTTTAAAAAACCCCCCCAAAGTAATACACTCTTTAATTTCCCTACTATTGTTTGGTAAAGAATGGCTTCAGATATAATATATTATTTTCAGTACTATTAAACAAAAACCATTGAGCTTTGATATATTTTTCATCCCTGTAACTTCTAATCAGCACCGGGGGAAATATGTCGGGTTATATCACAGAATTCTGTGCAAACTTTTAGCATAAACCTGTGCTCTGTGCTATCTCAACAGACAACAGAAATCTGTGTTAGGAAAACGGACATACATGATCTATCAATGTAAGAACAGTACTAAAAACAGCGCTAAAAAACAGTTAGGATTCTTTTTTGACATAAAGGGAAATATAGTTTAATTTAGTGTTTAAAAGATGTTTATTTATCATTAAAGGAGTTAAGAATTATAAGATTATAAGAAAATGGCAATCAAGATTTGTATTGTTAATTTAAAAAAGGCCAAATCATATGATTATTATTATTAGATGAAGAGAAAAAAAAACTTGAAGGTGACTTATGGAGATAATGTTAACTCTTGAGTGTCTTGTGTTGATACCAGAGGCGGCGTCTTTGGCAGAGCCATCTAGTATGGTAAAGAAAAAAGACAAACTACTATTAGTTTAAGAAAGTTAAACAAAAGTCTCATTCATGAATAAATTAAAGAATAGTTTACCGGTTCTAAAGTCACGAAGAAGAGAGAAAAGAATTATTGAATATATATGCCGATAACGAATGAGCAAGAGAAGACTAATGACGAGCAATGAGCAACCTCGGAACCACCAAGTGGCTAGCAGCAGGCAGGAAAGAAAGTAGCAATATGTCAGAGCATCAGTCCAAGGGATAAAGAGCTAGTTGCATCAAATAAATAAAACCATGGTTTTCTGTGCCAGTAGAGACTTTATACGTATTTGGAGGCAATAATA
>VCJC01002947.1:4423-15881 GCA_024140195.1 Backusella luteola | reverse complement strand
CGAGTTTTTTTTTTTTTTTTTGTATGGATTTTTTATAAAGGGAACGATACTTAATAATGCAATATTAACAGTAATACGTGTATGAAGATTAAATGTTGTTAATTGGTAAAGTGTAATTCGTTGAAATTGACACTGCGTTTGAGGATAATTCTTGTTTTGTTTTGTTTTTATTTTCCTTCACGCGCTGATCATATTCCTAATTTAGACAACGTTGCACTACACGTTTCTCCATGTGGGATATGAGCACGAATGTCTAAAACGGGCGTTATTTTTAATGTGCTACCTTCAGTTTACATAATGAACTAACTCGTCTGATGTGGGTCAGGTCAGTGGGGTTAAATTATGTGAGATGAAGCCTACTGCTATTTTACAATACAATAAAACTAAACACGGAGGCTTCAATACTACGTATTTTGAAGATAAAAATAAATTGTTATGACAATCGTGAAATAAACATCTTTACGTACGCCACAACCCTGCTTTTGTTATGGTATACACGCCAATGATTTTATAAGTGCATTTATTTATCATATGTCTAATTTCGGTATCGTAGTAGAAATACTATATACGCTTCATAAGCGTCAATATACTCCTTCAGATTCAAATGGAATTTCCCTTCATATTACAAGTGACTGATTATCAGGAGAAAAAAAAATAGATGAACCCGGGCCCCGAAATAAACATCAAATCAGCGGTCGCCCGTATCTATTCGGAGATGCAATCATTAGTCATTAAATGCGCCTACTCAAACAGATATTAATTCCTAAAAGAATACCCCATGTTTCACATTATAACTGGAGTAAGAAATTTTTTTTTGGCTGATTGTTTTTCTTGTAAAATAAGCAATGCTATTTTTACCGTGATTTAAATCCGGACAAATGGAAGCTCTGACAATATAGACGCGTTTTTTAAGAATATATTTGATATTCCATTCTTAGTTTCGAGGAGAGTCAAAAGAAGCAACTATTGTTCTTTTTGCTTCCATTCAACACGTACACATCTGGAGGTTCACAAACTAACAAAAACAAGATTGTGTACTTGTTGCACATAATCGGTAGTTAAACCCCATCGGCTAAATTGAGATAAACTTTGTTAATAATAATAGAGTGAAGAAGACGGTGGATGTTTTTTCACCCACAGTTTTTAATAGTGAAAACTTAAAACTGACAGTTGTTCCACGACAACCGGCCATATATTTTACTTGTACGAGTACCATTACAAAGTGCACTGTCCTCTCTGGATAAAGTTTCGGTATTACTATTTACCAAAGGAGATGCGGGGATATCAGCTAAAAGCCAAAACTGTTTTATTTTTTGTCAGTGGATAAGATGAGGGTAAGTTGCATTTTTATTTTCATACAGCAGCATAACATGAAGTATACTTTTTGCTTCTTTATATACAGCCGTCAACAGAGTGAAAAAGTGGAAGGTGTCGAACGACCGAGGCACTCAGAACTCTAAAGTTTCCAACAATAGAAAGTCTTGTTGAAACCAATATTCAGGTACGAAAAGTTTTTTTTTTTTTTGGTAACACAAATGTAAAACCTTGGATAAGATATGTTGTTTAGATCAACTTATTATAAATTGTAAAAAGATGAAGTAAAAACCCGCTTCATTATTTGCAATAGTGCTATTATAGATTGATTGTGTTTAAAAGGCTTATTGTTAACTTCTGGCAAGCGTGTCATTTTTTCAGGAACGCGTTTCAGGAATTTAAAAAAAGTGAAGACGTAACATGAATTCATATGTTTACACTGTTTACATTAGCTTGTTTCCGCCATACGTACTGTCTTTTTCAAGAAAATGAGAACAAATTTCAAATTAATGAGAAAAGATTTTCAAATTGTTGAGAGACATTTTCAAATTATTGAGAAAAGGTTGTTGAGAAAAAAAAGGGAGCGGTTAAGAGAGGTGAAGAGATAGGTATTAACCCAAGGCATGATACTAAAATAATGGAATACAGTATGTCTGGTGAGCCAGACATAATTGTGGTAGTAAACTCTGTCCTATTGATGCGCTACTCGATTACTTTTTATCATGCTACCCCTTATTGGTGTGTAATATACCTTTATGGACATTGCTACATGGCTACCTATCTCTTTATTTGCTCACTGTCTGAAATATACTCTTTATACATGATATATTTCTCCTTTCTCAATTATTTCCCTGGTTTTTCTCATTTATTTGAAATATTTTCTCATTTATTTTTCCTCTTTTTCTCATCAATTTGTAATTTTTTCTCATTTTCTTGAAATAAACAGTATAGCCTAATACACTTGCTATATCCGAGTCAGCCGCCAGAACCTTTTTAATAATAAATAAACGATCTCGAAAAGGAGGTCTTATTTAGAATATCATACTCCAAACAACCCACGACTGTTTCACAGCATCACATTCAATTCAAACCTTAACTGGTTAAAAATCTAAAGACTTCTACGGATAAACCTTCTAATTATATGACTAAACCTAAATCCCCGCTTTTTTTTTTTAAATTAACTGCAGAGCTGTCAATAAAATATTGCTGTCGAACGTAAACTGTGTTTACCACATGTAATAGACTTTATCTTTAGGAACACCATCTTGAAGAAAATAAAGTAGCTCAACTTAATATATTTTCTTATTTGTCTTTGTTCTTTACCCATTCGATAAAGTCCTTCTGGTACCCTCATCGAGGGACCACTGTAATACTATTTTTAAAGATTCCCTTTTTTTTTAATATTGTTTTGGAATAATCTATCCTCTAGGAAGTCTACCCAATCCGGATATATGACGTCCACGTCTACGACTAGGCGCTGGTGCAGGCGCCTGCATTTGAGGAGGTGCTTGATGTGCTGCCAAAGGTGACTATGAAGACACCGAGGTGATTATTTTTGGAACTGGAGCCAAAGTTGGCCCAGGATCTGGAGCTTGGGAAAGTACTTGATCTGGCGCCAAAGTTGCTTCAGGAGTTTGGGCAGGTGCTTGAGGTGATATATAAGAGCTTGGTCCTGACGAAGGCGTAAAGGCGATTAATTCTTGATCTGGAGCTAGATTTGGTACAGGAGATGATGCTTTAGTTCTTGACATAGGTGGAGATGTCGGGGTCCTTGTTTCTTGAGGGCTTTCATTTATCTCAGCGGATGGCTTGTCAACATCAACGAGATTATCATCATATTTCAATTCAGCTTGAGGCTCTACTGGCTCCTCTTCTCTCTGAAGATCCGATTGTGAAGTGCGTTGGACATGATAGTCAGATGGCATCTGTTGAGGCAATGAACCAGCATTATAATCTGTAAGAGAACTGTCCAAAGTAGATAGACGTTCACTATCTCTTCGATTAGGCTCACAGATTGCCCAATAGACGATTGAGGCTAAAAGCCATAAAAGAAATCCAATGCCAAAAACAAGAGTAACTAAAGATAGAAATTAGCGATATACTTTTCTCTTTGTATTGTGTACTTACGTTTTGATTTCCATTCAATCTCCATCAAAGACTTTCTAAAATCTCGATCAAGACCAAATAAACACTCTGGAAAAGGATCGCCCTCGGGAAACAATAGGTCAGTGTTCATAAGTGCATCATATACATTTTTAAAATACACACTTGGCCCTATATACACGTTTAAAATCATTTTCTAGTAGGCTCATTACAACTTACCATAACGATGTTCATCTAAAGGTATACACAGTTTTAAATGATTTGGCTTGGGTACAAAGTAGTCTGGGGGAAATTGCGACACGGGTGGTGGCGGTGGCAGTACAGTGATCATGGGAGGAGGGGGTTCATACGTGGTGAGGGCATTATACTGGGAATCGATCCTTCTTGAGCCATTTGTAAACGGAAAGGTCCAACTGAGCCAATCGGTAATGATGTTCAACCAGTGATAAATAGCGATAAAGACAAGGTTTGGCATTTGATGGGGGGTTTTTTTTAATTGAAAAAGGAACAAGTTACTCGTTCAATTCTCTTCATGTCTTTTATAAAAATGGTGCTCTTTGTATATTGTGAATTTGTTGCTCGTTTATACAATTTTTCGACAGTAATACTAGATACTTTGTCATTGTTTTCCTCACTGTATACTATCAACGGCTCAACGTCTGCCGTAATAGGCAATTTGTTACATCATGGCCTTATTGGCTTAGTAATGCCAAAAACATTGTTGGTATAAATAATGGTAATAATGTATCCTGGATTGTTAGCCAGTGTTGTCGCTATGGCGTTGCCTCAACCACTTTATAAATAGAGAACAAAACGGCTCTTTATATCATACTTGTTCTTTAATAACACTATGCTATTTTCTTGATAAAAACAAAAAGACTCCTTTTTTCAATCAAACAAGCAGTAGGTTTTCCCACTTTACTACACCAACTTAAAAAGAGATACATGACTGAAAACACAACATTTTGCATGTTCAAAATCGCGTGTTGAAATCAGTTTCCCCTTTTTTGATTGGCCCAAAATATATATCAAACTTGGTGTGTGTGTTTCTCTCTTCTTTCAACAACATGACCTCCACAGTTGATACAAAAGTCTTTTCCAAAGCAGACTTTGATGTCAAGAAATGGATCAATTCTGTGCTAAAGCCTGCCGACCAGGACAATGAGAGCATTGCACTTGTGACGAGACTCCAAATGGCCAGTGACACGACCTCTCAGCAATTCGATCAGTTGACAAACACCGTCATCAAGTCCATGCCACGACTCTTGTATGATTTAAAATCAATTACAGATGATGCAACCAAAACAAAACAACGAGTCGAGCTTGTCAAGAAGGATTATTTGAATCTGATGGAGGGCGGGAGCGCCGAGCTTGCGCTGGATAAACTCAAACGACCTCACATTGTAAAGACCCGCATGGAGCAGTGTCGCTCGCTACTCAAGGAGGCCGAGAATTGGAGTCATTTGGAGGTGGAAGCCGAGAAGGCGATTGAGAATCTGCAGTTTGAAGATGCGGCGACTCGACTGCAAAGCGCGCAACACAGTCTTGATGTGTTTCAAAACACGGCCGAGTACGAGATCCGTCATGGCCTGCTTATTAGACTGCAGGACGAGCTAAAGTCGCGTATGAAGGAGGAGGTGATCAAGTCTCTGCAGGAGCATGATTCGGTGGCCTGTTATCGCTATTACAAGATTTATGGCAAAATTGGGCGAAGCGAGGATTTTGTGGATTTGTATTTTGAGGTGCGCAACCCGGCCGTGCTCAAGAACTGGATCCAGGAGGATGGGCTGGATACAAGGCTGAGCCGTTTCTACAAGGCCTTGATATCCATGCTGTCGGATGAATATGTCTGGTCCGCTTCCATCTTTCCGGACCCAAAGCCGGTGATCCAGGCACTCGTGCAGCACATACTCGAGTCGTTGGATCCCTCTGCCTCGCAGTGTCTGGAGAAAACACAGGACGAGATGAAGCAAGGCGCGCTCCCAAGCATCGTCTCTGCATTTAAAGTAACAGAGACATTTGGTCTGGCGTTGGAGAAGCTGTTCGCTAAACCACCCGTCATCACTGCTTCGACCGAGCATGCACAGAGCTTTGACACGCATATCAAGTCGCATGCAAGACGGCATTCTCGCTCAGGATCGATTTCGCTAGTGCCACTCACGCTGCGACAAAATGCCGACAGCAATTCATGGTCCTACATTCTATATGAGCCCTTCTTACCTATTCAGTCACAGTATGGCAGCTTGGAGCAGGCTTACTTGGAGTATGGACTGAAGGCTATCTTTGGAAAGGACAGCTTCAGCAAAATGTTACACTCTGGCAGTGGGACCATGGAGATTGTACAATACATTGCCCAAGACATCATCACGTTGGTGTTCCAATGTGCACGCGAATCAATAGATCGATGCCTGACACTCACGCACGGCTATGGCGGTGTGGAATGGCTCAAGGCTTTCAACCAATACATCAAAAGCACAATAAAGGAGATTAGAAAGGTGGCACATCGTGTCGAAAACATGACCAGCAAAGACTCTGAATTGAACAGACAGGAAAAGGAGGAGGAGAGAAGACACTCTGAGGATGAGTTGTACGACTTTGAATCCGAGCTCGAAAAGGGGGACGACTCGACTTTCCAGGTCGGACTGCGGCTCCTTGGTATTTGTCAGTCGATGGACCAGCAAGTGAGTGGCATACAGGATACGCTCTCGAGGGAATTTGAATTTGTCAAGAATATCGTGCTATTTGGAAAAGAGGATCATGTACCGCCACCACCCACGCCAACCAACGAACGACACAAACGATCCAGCTCGATCGATCAATGGCGTGCCCACGAACGCAAGCGAAGTAGCGGTGGCGATTTCCTCAGCCAAGTTGCACCCACTGAAAAATACCCTCGCGCCTCAATCTCACTGCTCCAATCATCCATCCTCAACACGCACGAATTACAATCGCTCATGACACACGTCTCGTCGCTATCCGAAGAGCGCGAAAAGACACCGATTGAAAAGATGCTGGCACCCTGTGAGAATGAAATCCAGGCCTTCACTGAACACTGCCAGCATTTTGTGCATGACGCTGTCAAGACACCCATCAAGCGATATCTGGCAACAATTCCCACCATGGATAGCACCTGGACCGTCGATGATGAGCAGCAGGAGGATGAAGGAGAAGAGGAGGAACATACGGCCACCACTGATATCCAAGTACCTCAACTTAGCCTGTCGCCTAATGAATACGTTACACATGTTGGAGAACAGTTACTCATGCTGCCTCAACAGTTTGAGGTGTATGCTCACGATGATGCGCTGTCTTATAGAATTGAATCGCTGCCTTATATTAAAGGCTTTGATGATGATAATGACGAGGAGGAAGAGGAGGAGGAAGAAGAAGAAGAAGAAGAAGATAATGATGATAACGATAGCAAGAAATCCAACGAACAAGCGATTGAGCTCTGGACGACCTCAGTTGCACGTGGTGCAATGGCAGAGTTTATCACTGAAATCAAAAAGATACGCAATATGACATATCACGGAGGACGTCAATTGCGCACGGATATCGAATACCTCATCAATGTGCTATCAACGCTGGATGTACAGCCCTTACCGGAGCTGATTGCAATGTACCGCTACTTTGAACTGGAGGAGAGTGATTTGATCAAGCAGCTGATGAATGCAAAGAAGAATCCTAACCAAGAAGGAGAAGATGCTCTGAAAGCGGTAGCAGAGATTAGAGGCGTTGTGCTTTTGGAGTTATAAGAGAGGGTAAATGTTGTATTATTCCCCAAAATACCATAATAATATTAATGTGCTCAATATATATTTCATTATTACAATAATAAAAATAAGAAGACTCTTTTTTCCATTTCTGTCAAAGAGTGACAAACAAAATATTTTTTGAACCCCAGTCAAATTGTCAAACAAAAAAAATCAACCGGATTTGTTTTTATTTAACGCCCCCTTTTTCACTTTGAGATCCCTTTCAACATGACACTCTTGTTCAAATTAGCACGTCAAAGCCCATTTCTTCATGGTCAAACCAGTCTTTTACGACAAGGTCTAAAGGCACCCAGAGTGAGCGCAAGGCTCTTTAGCGCGCCTTTACTCAAGAAACAGGCACCCAGTTTCCCGGTATTTTATCAAAAGCACTTTACAACAAGCACGATTCAGGAGGACAAGCCGGTTAAATACAATAATTGGATTGATAAGTTGCCGCCTAAAATTGCGCCCTATGTATTTCTGACACGATTGGATAAACCGATTGGAACATGGTTACTTTATTGGCCCTGCAGTGAGTTAGATTTCCCAAAAAAAAAGAGACAAAAACTAAAATAATATAGCTTGGGGTATTACAATGGCGGCATATAGTTCAGGCTCATCTGTTTTAGACACAGCATCCATGTTGGCGTTGTTTGGTGTCGGCGCTATTACAATGCGTGGGGCGGGATGTACAATCAATGATCTATGGGACCGTGATATTGATGATAAGGTGGAAAGAACAAAAATCAGACCCATTGCCGCAAAGGTCATTTCTCCAAAACAGGCCATTGGGTTCTTGGGGCTTCAGCTATCGGTTGGCTTGGCTGTGCTTACTCAACTCAACATGTATAGGTAAATGATTTAGATACACGTCTCACATGGTATTACTATTATTGACATTGCCCAGTATCCTGTTGGGCGCATCTTCTCTTTCACTTGTCGTCACTTATCCACTGATGAAACGGGTGACCTATTGGCCGCAGACCGTGCTTGGGCTTGCATTCAATTGGGGTGCGCTCCTGGGATGGTCTGCAATGACCGGTGCGGTTGATTTATCGGTTGCCGGCCCACTGTACGCCGGCGGTGTGTGCTGGACACTTGTCTATGATACCATTTATGCACACCAGGATAAAAAGGACGATGTCAAGGTGGGCGTCAAGAGCACCGCACTTCGCTTCGGTGAAAAGACCAACCAATGGCTTGCGGGCTTCTCTACCGCATTCATCTCCATGACCGCACTTGCTGGCTATATGAATGGCCAGGGCCTGCCATTTTACTTGATCAGTGTGCTTGGTACTGCGTCTCATTTGGCTTGGCAGCTGAAGAATGTCAATTACGATAGTCCTGCGGATTGCTGGAATAAGTTTAAGAGCAATACCATCACGGGTGGTATTTTATGGTCTGGCATTGTTGCAGATGCTGCCTGGTCCTCCTCTCAAATTGCTCTTTAATGATAAGAGAGGTGTTTATTTATTAGATTTTTCACTTGTATACTTTCTTGATCCATTTATCACACTTAATAAAAAATAGTCACGTATTTTAATAAAAAAATGCACTTCTTTTTCTTTTTTGCTTTTCTTGTTTGAAATAATAATAATAATGTCCTTTGCAAAAGAAAGAGAGCGCCGTGCTAATGCAGGAAGCAGGTAAGTGAGAGACATGTTCTCTACTGATAAAAAACAATAGCAATAGTAATAATAATAATAATGACATGAAAGTCATTTAGAATGAAGGCACTGCTCGATGAGCAGATGGACATGGAAGTACTGTTTGACTATAATGAAAACGAGGCAGACGAGGAATTCTCTGGTAGATAAAAAAAAATAACATGTTTTTTATTAAGTCAAATTTATCAACACGAACGAGAACAATAGACGAAGAACGAGAGGAAATGGATGTACTTGACTCAGACTTTGATATCGATTCTTCTGAAGGCGAACAAGAGGAAATCGAAGAAGGTCAGAAAAAGGACAGCGAGCTACAAAGAGAAGAAAGGCAGGTAAAGTGTCACCTCTATCTCCAATAGTAAAGTATCGTCAAACTCATTCGGTCTATTATAGGAAACACGTAAAATATACATTCCTCCGCCTTCCTCCTCGTCAGCAGCGAGCAAACCAATCGCCGCTCCCAAAGTACGCCAAAAACGCAATCCAAAAGCATACGAGTCCTCTGAACATGTGCGCTATTCATCCAGGAAAAGCACAGTATTGAATCGAGTCTTGGTCGAGGAACAGCGAAAAGAAGACGAGATACGAAGAGCCGCCCAGCCCAAACGAAAGCGACTTGCGCAAGTAAAACTGACACAAGAAGAACTACTGGCAGAGGCGGCAATCACCGAAGAAAAAAACAAACACTCTCTGCTGGAATGGCAGGAAAAAGAAGCACTGCGTAAAAGCAGTGCGCGAAAAAAGGAAAAGAAGGCCATCCAGGGCCCATTCATACGATATCATTCCTTTGCCGATGGCGATTCACAAAAACGACCCAAAGTACGCCAGCTAATCATGATCAAATCAGATGAACAAGACAAGAATACAGTTACAGAGATAACAGATAAAGAGATACTGGACTGGCACAAGCAGAAGGACTACGATGATTGTGATTTGATGGGTAGAACGCTTATATCATTTATGGATAATCAGCTAGAGACAAAGATCAAGACCAAGGATTTGTCTGATAAGGAATTGGAGCAACTTGATCTTATTGAACAATGCAAGCCTTGGCTAAAGAGGACACCCAAACCCAACACACCCACCATTTGTCCCATCACCGGCCAGGCCGCAAAGTATTGTGATCCGCGCACCGGCATTCCCTTTTTTAATAAGGAGGCGTTTCACGCCATTAGGTCATGTCTTGATAATGAACAGGGCTGGTCTTCGGCGATGGGTCTGTTTGTGGGGGATATTCCTAGTGCAAGTGGTGTTCCAAAGGGATGGCATTATGCATAGACTCGTGTATATTCTTGTTTATCCAAAATAAAGTAATGCTATTCGCGGTGATAAAACATCATTTTTTATATATCAGTAAAGTACATGTAACCAAGCAAACAATAGAATAAGCAATGCAAAAAATTAATAATCACGTGATGGAAAGAAACGGTGTTCGAAAACGGGACGAGTGTTAAAGATTTTTTTCTTCTAAACAAACAGCACTGTTTTCCATGTACTAAAACTCTTTGTTCTCAAGTTAAACAAACCCTTTTTGTTGCGTCCGTATTTGAAAGAGAGAAAAATGTCTGATAACGCCATCAAGATCTTTACAGGAAACTCTCACCCTGAGCTTGCCAAACTCGTGGCCAAGCGTATGGGTATTGACTTGGCCAAGGCGGTTGTTATGAAATACTCCAACCAAGAGACCTCTGTTACAGTGGGAGAGTCTGTGCGTGACGAAGACGTGTTTATTATTCAATCAGGCTGTGGTGAAATCAATGACAACCTGATGGAGCTCTTGATTCTTATTAATGCATGCAAGACTGCCTCTGCCCGCAGAATCACGGCTGTCATTCCGTGCTTCCCTTATGCCCGTCAGGATAAGAAGGACAAGAGCCGTGCTCCCATCACCGCAAAGCTGACTGCAAACATGTTGACGGTGGCGGGTGCCAACCATGTCATTACGATGGACCTTCACGCTTCGCAGATTCAAGGTTTCTTCAACATCCCTGTCGATAACCTTTACTGTGAGCCTTCCATGATCAAGTATATCCGTACACAGATTCCTGATTGGACCAATGCTATCATTGTCTCTCCTGATGCTGGTGGTGCTAAACGGTAAGAAACGGATTCTACATATTATAAATCATGGGGGTTGCTAATTTGTTTTATAAAGCGCCACTTCTATTGCCGATCGCCTCAACCTTGATTTTGCCTTGATCCATAAGGAACGCAAGAGAGCCAATGAAGTATCTCGTATGGTTTTAGTAGGCGATGTGAGAGGAAAGATCGCCATTTTGGTAGATGATATGGCTGATACTTGCGGTACACTTGGTTTGGCCGCAAAGACCTTGGTGGAAAACGGAGCCCTCAAGGTCTATGCCATTGTGGCCCATGGTATTCTTTCAGGAAAGGCCATCAAGGTCATTAACGAATCTGTTATTGAGAAACTTGTTGTTACAAATACTATTCCTCACCAAGACAAGATGGTAAGCTATTAAATGAAAAACGTTGGTAATGATCTCTAACACAGGTATCTCTAGGCTATTTGTCCCAAATTGGATGTCATTGACATCTCACCCACTTTAGCTGAAGCCATTCGCAGAACCCACAATGGTGAATCTGTTTCCTATCTTTTCT
>VCJC01002946.1:24031-52711 GCA_024140195.1 Backusella luteola | reverse complement strand
TTTTTTTAAAAAAAATTTTTTTTTTTTTTTTTTTTTTTTTTTTTTTTTTTTTTTTTTTTTTTTTATAAAATACTAAGATATCCCTTTTTTTTCTGTACACATTATCTACATCCCTTCTCAAAAACAAAATGGGGAAGATGTATCCCTTAAAGCATTACTTTGTTTCATTTAAAAAAATGAATCAGCTCAACGCAATCCTAGTTGCTTCAACATAAAAACAAAGTAGAATATTCTATTCCTCTTATAATCCACTGCAATTTATTTCATTAATTGTATTGCCTTTAATATTTTTTTGTTATTATCAGTGACGTTTACTCACAGCAGGAATGATACTTTGGGCACCATAGTCTATTTCTGCACAATAACAATGTAATTACAAACCTAATGACTTTATATACTTAAATACATGTATTAATATTGCGTTGCCAAATATTACCATGTTGTATCGAAAAAAAGGGATAATGTAGTATAATTTGTCATTATTGTTCATCAATGTTCAATACCTTGTAGCTCCCTAGTGTTCCAAAAAATAAGTAAATAAGCATTCTTAATAACCATATGTAAAAATCAAGCAAACTATTGCTATCCTTTTTCTTTTAATTTTGACGGATCTAGATACATTTTTCTATTCATTCAAAAAAAAAGAGATCTTCCTTCATTGTTTAGAAATACAATGAGTAACCCGATTTTGGATCGACACTTGGTTTCCAGTTGTCGAAGCTCTTCATCTCCGACTCAAAAATCAATCGTAACTCACCGCAATTGCAAATATCCTTACCAATTCAATTCTTGTAGATTTTATAAAGGAATAAATTACGGAATTTGTAGTTGAAGCAAAGGAAGATTTGTCGGACAAAATATAGGGTATCTAATGGTGACGACTCGCTTGATTTAGTTAGAAATCATATAAATTGCAAGCGGTTACGTTGTTAACAAATAAAGACATATTTCCATGAAATATAGCAAACTTGTTTTACCTATTAAAAGGATAGGGTACCGATTGGTACTTTACCTGGCATATATACAACGACTCATGGATAGAACCATCATCAGTTATCACTAGCAATGGTATTATATGATTATTATTATTTTGTAATTTCAAGTGAACGAGGTATTTTTATGTTAGCTATCATCATTCATCCCAGAGTTGATTTTGCATTCAAATACTTTGGAAATAGGGGGTTGCACTTTAGGCCATTTAGAGCTTTTAATTGTTTGAATGCTTTTGAATATATATATAAATTGTATTTTGTGTCATGGAATATAGCTTAATTGTATTTGAAATCTTGCGCCAAACATTTGAGCACCATTATGTAGCATTCGAAAATCAATCACTTGAAGTTGAAAACTTTTGAATTGAATCCTTGTATTCAAAATAGGGGAGGGGGCTGCTGTTGAGGCTTTTGGGTATTTTTCGGCCATCTAAACCCATTCAAATTTATTTTAAAGTAAAATCAACTATACACTGACACAGTCTTTGCTTGTTAGTAAAAACCTATGACTTACGCCCGTCTTTAATTAATGCAAAACCAAAAAGCTGAATTAAACATTTTGATTGGCTATACTAATTGTTAGAAACTTGTTGCCTCACAAATAAATAATAAATCCATCAAACTCTTCTTCTCCTTCAACAACTTGTTCTCACTATTTTATTGTTCACCACTATGTCTCGCATGTCTAACTGTAATAGCGCACAATCCCAAGGAGCTTTGAGTCAGAGCGTTGCTCCTCAGTTCACCCTACCTCAACGCACTTTGCATCGTAGCGTGTCTCCGCAGCCAGTCTGGTTCTACCTCTAGCAAAAGTGGTTGGAGAAAACACGTTTTGTCTGAAATTGAATATTTTCATATGGTTTTTGTCAAAAATAGCTTCACTGAAGGCGTACCACACAAAAAACGTGCGGTTTAATTTTCATTTACAAAATAGAATAGTAACATGTTTAAAGTAAAATAAAAAGTTCGAGTTCTTTTTAATGATTCCAGGCACCATTTTTATTTACGGCAAAAAAACTAAAAATAAATGATCCAAGTCTTTTGTTTATTTTTCTGACAGGTTTTCAACGTTACATCGAATGTCACCTTTTTTTTTTTTTCTCATACTCAAGAAATAGGAGAAAATGTATTCTAATAATAGGCTTATTGTTAAAATTAAAAATAACCATTCTTGATTGCCATGTCTTTTTTAAATTGAAAAAAAAAGGTCATTTTCATTTCTCATGTAACACTGTTTTTGACGTTTACAAAGCTGAGAAGTTTAGGTGTAGAGCACTGAGAGAACCTTGGAGATATAACTATTAAATACAACATAAAAGTCTTAATCTAATGAAATAGTAGCCTGGTTATCATTAAAGTTGAACATGGCACTCCCTTGCTTTGATAATAAGGGCTTGGGAAAGAACAAGTGACTGCTCTGAACAGTAAAAATCTTGACAAAAAAAGTCTGAGTCAGACTTCCAGATCATTCCAAAAAGCATTTCTTACTAATGCAGAAAAAAATTATGGTGGCTTATATCTTAGTTTATTAGACAAAAGTTGCGACAAAGCTAAATCAGGCTCTATATCATTTTCTCTTTAAACTATGTCTTTGACTCAAGCAGAAGTTGCTCTTCTTTTAGGAGCAGAAATATCCTCTGACTCGCCTTATTCTACTTCTGTATCTGATATCCAAAATGGCCAGTACGCTGCTGCCATAAAGAAGAGCCCTCTCTTTCAGCAAGCAGCTCAAGATGCCGACAGTTTAAAAGCAACAGGTGACATTCAAGCTTGGGTGAATGAGCATTTGGAGAAAATTGACGCAGCCGATGAAAAGGCACAATTGGAGTTGCTTATTACTGGTATTGCTTGTTTAAACAGCTTTATTCAAGTCAACTGGACAGGACCTGATTTGGACTTTGAAGTGTCTCAACTCTTTTGTCTTGAGAAGGACCAAGATCTCGAGAAAAAAATGCACGCGATTTGTTTGAAAACGCTCTCAGTAGACAGTGAAGAAGTTTATCATCTTACACAGCAGCTCCCATTATTATCTATCGCTCGTACCGTGTTATTATACCTTTGCAACAAATCATGCTTCACTGCTTCCTTCTGGTATATGCGCGCCGTTTTCATCCAGCAGCAGCTTTTGGACGAGTTTACTGGTTCTCTTCAAAGTGAATTGATGAAGCTTGCTGAACAGAGCATTAAAGATATGGAAAATCAAAAGGAATTAGATAGCGTAGCACTTGAAGGTGTCAAAGTTCGTCACGAGTTAGAATTAGGTTTGATTTATAGCTACTTTGGACAGGATAAAGAAGCATTGGAGAAAATGGAATCGGCCCAAAAGGAATCAGGTTTCAGATGGTCATTAACTGGTGCTCTTGGTCGTCGCACAAAGTTCCAAACGTTTGATATCTCTCAACTTGTCATCCTCGCCGAAAGTAAGAACACACAACAGACAGACGATGAAGCTGCCAGACCCGAAAATCTTGAATTAAACGATGATACTGTTTTGGATCATATTGCTTTCACTGAAAATGACAAGAACAAGGATGAAGAGAATAAACGCCATGGAAATTTGAATGTTATTGATCAGTGCATACTTTTGGCATTTTGTTTAAATGTAAAGAACACCAATCCAGATCACGGTATCACTACAGAACAGATGGTTCCCTATGTCACCCGTGTCTTGGAAAATGCGAATAATTGGATGGTTCATACCATGGGCTTATTATTACGCTCTCGTCTCGAAGCTCATAAGGGACGTACGGTTGAACGCGCTGCTCTTCAATTGCAGGCATTGGTAGATCAAGTCAAGGTCGAGGACTCTACAGTACAGGAGCGTCTTTCATTCTTTTATGATTTGTTGCTGCCTAGCAAATGGGAGATGGAACGTGAGCTGGCTCGCCGCTTTGTCTCTTTGGGTGTTATCCGCTCTGCTTTGGAAATTTTCGAGCGCCTTGAGATGTGGGAAGATGTCATTTCTTGTTACCAGATGCTTGAACAACCCCAGAAAGCCAAGGATATATTGAACGACTTGATGGAGAAGAACCCTGATTCGCCCAAATACTGGTGTATTCTCGGTGATCTTGAGGCAGAGCCTGAGCATTGGAAGAAGTCATGGGAAGTATCTGGACATCATTATGCTCGTGCTATGCGTAGTTTAGGTTCTTATCTTTACAAGCGTGAAAATTACGAAGAATCCATCGACTGTTATCAAAAGGCTCTGAGTATCAATCCGCTCTTTGAAAGCTCCTGGTATATGTTGGGCTGTGCTGGGATGTTTATTGAGAACTGGGAGGTGGCTGCTCGCGCATTTCAACGTGTTGTTGCCCTGGATGATGATCAACCTGAAGCTTGGAATAACTTGGCCAGCATTTACATCAGAATGGATAGAAAGCCAGATGCCTTTTTGGCTTTGAAGCGCGCAACAAAGATGAAGTTTGACAACTGGAAAATGTGGCAGAATTTGCTATTCGTGTCTGTTGATGTTGGACAATTCCCTGATGCCATTTATTCTATGCAGCGTGTTGTTGAATTGCGCTGGGATAAAGTACGTGATCAAGCAGTTGATATACAAGTATTACGCATGCTGGTGGAAAATGTCATCCAGAATTGGAAAGATCCCCATGATCGTGATGGTGTACGCCTTTCGGGTCATATCCAACGTTTATTAGAAGAAGTCATTTTATCTCGCATCACAAACTCACCAGATATTTGGATGATTTGCTCAAAATTCTATTTGTGGCAACAGCGTTATAAGCAAGCACTTGACACATCCGTCAAGGCCTATCGATCTGTTATGCATGACCCACGTATTGAAACCGAGGAATCTATCTTTGACGATGTAACTACTGTAGCACTCGAGACAGTTGACATGTACGAGACCTTGGGCGAGAGGCAAGAAGATGGTGAGCCTGTATGTGCCGATTGGAAATACCAATCACGTCAAATACTTAAAGGTTTAATGGGTAAAGTGCGTGATGTATTCGAGGATACACCATCATATGAAAAGCTAAAGGAACGTATGGATGACTTGAGAAATGCCTAATTCATTTACCCTTTCATGTATTCTACATTATTAATAAAAAAAAATCAAATAAACTAATAAAACTTTTGTATTTGATACAATAAAAAACAATATTAATATAATAAAAAAAATATAAAAATAACTCATTTCTCTTTCATCGGACACATGTCTGTATTGAGTGTTTATAACAGAAACTCTCTTTTTATTTTATAATAATAAATCTTGTTACACGAAGGTAAAAAGCGATAAAACCTTACATTATAAAAGCTTCTGAATTGTAATAGTGTGAATAATTAGATTGTAATAAATTGTGGCCCTAGTGTAATTATTATAACAATATAATATATGTAATGCTGTTATAAATATAGAAAAGGTGATTTTCTTCTTTGTTTTTGCTGTCAAAACGTTTTTAAAAATAAAACTATTTTTGAAAGAAGTTAGACTTCTTTACATTCCAATATCCGACCAGGCCTGACTGATTACCGAAATTAGCAAAATTCTGGTTGTACACTTCACATTTTGCAATGTTACAAAAACTGAACACAAAGCAACTTGCTACTCTCCTATTTAAGCCTTTTCACTTCAAATAAATTATCTTTAACTCTCCGATCCTATTGAGTTTTATTTATCTTTAGCTTGTTCCTAGCCTTTCTTGTTCTTGTTCTTGTTCTTCTCCATTCTTCATACTTCCCTTTACTCTCCTTTCCTTATTTTTTTAGTTATCCTATAGCCTATAACTATGGCAACCGAAGAAATCATTGCCCCAAGCTGCCAGGGCTGTTCAAAGTCGATAGAAGAGGGAGCAGTTGTTGCTTTTGGTGAAGCTCTCTTTCATGTCAATTGGTACATTTCGTTCATCATCATGTTTCAAAAAAAAGGCAGCCATTAACTTGTTTAAAAATAGTTTTGTTTGCGCCAAGTGTAAAGAAAGAGTTAATAACCAAACGAACTTGTTATTATTGGACGACGGAAGGCCAGTGTGTGATAATTGTTCTTATAACTGTGTTTTATGCCATCAAGTGATTCGAGACGAAGCTATTATGACAGGTAATTAATTAAAAAAGTTATTGTTTCTAATTATTATTAATAATTACTATATTAATAACTGACACTCTTATCGTAACAATAGGCGACAAAGCATATCACACCGAGTGCTTCAAATGTTCTTCATGTAAAAATAAGATCGAGGACTTAATCTTCACACAGACTACAAAGGTGCGCTATTTCATTTAATGTTTACACTAGTAAAAAAAGAATACTAATAGTACTAAAACCATTTGCCTATTCCTTTTTTAGGGTATATTCTGTACAAAATGCTACGAACTTCGCAAAGAAGAGAAAATGCGTCGAAAGAATAACAATAACAATAATATTAAGGTAAACAAATGTGCCCTATGCTTTAATAATGCTAACAGTAGAACATATTGCCTATTTAACACTAGTCCGAATCAAAGCAATTACCTTTACCAACTCCTACTCGCTCTCGTAATAATTCATTTGATAAAAACAACACTACAACCAAAAATGCGCCACCAAGCGACTTTTCTGTCTCGCTTGACTTCTTTAACTCGGATTCAAATGAACTGGCAAATCTATCAAATTCTCTTGGCGCCAATCTGTCCCTGAATTTTGGTTTATCAACAACAGATTATGTGGAGGATATAAGCCCGACTCAGACACGTATCAATCGGGCATCAGAGATTTTACAATCTTCACTCCGTACTTCATCGTTAAAGAATATCGCCTTTGATAAAGATCTAATTGAGATGGATGTTAGTGATGCGGACAATTTAAAACAGGAACTAGAAGAAACAAGATCTAGACTTAAAGAGGTTGAAACCAATTATAATTTACTTCAGGTAATATATGAGTATTTCATATATAAAAATAAATACATTCTAAAAAAAAGTATTTGTTGGGGGGGTGATATCAGGATGCGAGCCAGCAAGCTTTGGATGAGTTTACAAAGGTCAAGGAGGACTTTGCCAAAGAGGCTATTGTCAAACAACAGCAAGAACTTATTATTACTGCACTATTGCGTAAAAATGGTGGTATACTCTCAAAGCAGAATATTACAACGGCGGCTCAGCTTAGAGTGGAAATCGATCATGCTTGTCATGAGTTAATCAAATACAGGGACGAATTGACAAGTATGACTGACCAACAAACAGAAAAGCAACTCAAGTATGCTGATCAACTTACCACAAAAAGTAATGCCTCAGTACTAATTTTATAATAATAGAAACTTCATACATGGTAACGAGGCGCTTTTAAAGTCGCAGATTAAAGCTCTAAAATCAGAACGCGATGTGCTGAAATCAGAGACTAAAGAATTGCGTGCTTCAAGAGATGACATTATTCATGAAATAACACTTTTAAATGGTAAAAACGCAGAGTTGACAAATATGAATAATGAACTTTCTATGAGGGTCATAGAGAAAGAGGAAGCTGCCAGCACACCAAGCAGCGTGGTGGTACAGCCTTCTTCATCAGCTCTTTCTGTTTCACACTCTATTGATTCGTCATCTAGTTTATCGTTGGTTACTACACGTTCTCGTAAAATATCAGATGCTAGTTCCATTATTTGTAAAGTATCTACAAGAAACAGCTTCATTGCAGATCAAACACCCAAGTTATTCCGAATCAAAAAGAAAGGTAGCACAATGTTCAGTAAATTCAGTGGTAGCAGCAATGGTGCTACAACAAAGTCATCTGTCAAGCCAGAGCCATCCATCTCTTCAAAATCCAGCATCTACAATGGTGGTAGCAACAGCAGTCTACAAAACCTTGCAAATAGCTCCAGTAGTTATGATCTAACCAATTTGTCTGGATCTTTGGGCAAATCATCTAAAAGTAAGCTTGGGATGGAATCTAGCCTCTCACTTCATCAAATTCCCACTACGAATCACGGTGGAAGCCACTCCTTCCAGCCAACATCATTTCTGAGACCAGTCAAGTGTGGTGCTTGTGGCGATAAGATATGGGGACGCTCTGAATATCGCTGTGACGGCTGTGGATTTTCTTCGCATTCCCGTTGTCTTACAAAGGTGCCACAACAATGTCTGGCTGCTACACGTAGTAGCCTGGATCTTTTAAGCTCTACCTCTTCTTTATCACCTGACAGTGACGATGGAACTTCTAAGCAATTAGCTAGTATGTTTGGTATGGATATGAGTGAAAGAGTCAAGATCGAAAATAGAGAAATTCCTCTATTAGTTGAAGAATGTATCAATGCAGTAGAAGCAAGAGGATTAGATTTTGAAGGGATTTATCGAAAATCAGGTGGTGCAGCTCAGATTCGTGCGATCCAGACTTCCTTTGACCAGGGAGAAAAGATTGATCTATGTGATGAGGATGAATACAATGATATTGGATCCATCACAAGTGTGTTGAAACAGTACTTTAGAGAGCTTCCTAACCCGCTATTAACATTTGAAGCATACGATGCATTTATTGAAGTGTCCAGTAAGTGGTTTTTTATTATACTTTATAAACTAAATACTAATATTACTTTATGTTTCCTCATAGCAATGGCAAATGGTCCTAAGAAGATGGATGCATTTAAAAACATTATAGCTAAGCTTCCAACGGTACATCGTCAGACGATGTCACTACTGTTCAAGCATCTTGCTAAAATATACAAACACTGTGATACTAATCGTATGTCTATAAAGAACTTGTCAATGGTGTTTGCTCCTACTTTAATGCGCCATAATGATGCCTCAAAAGATTTCCTCGACATGAGCTATAAAAATGCCGCTGTTGAATTTATTTTGACAAATACTTCTGAACTATTTAAATCTTAAAATAATTCTAAACCCATGTTTATATCGCAGCACTTCTCCTTTCCCTCCATTCACTTATCCACCTTCTTTAATATTTATTTATTTACTATTCTTATTTTGTATATTAACATTTGTATGTTGTAAATTTCGTACTTCCATTAAATAAAATAAAAAAAAAATCAGCACCAATTTCTATTGCGAATTCATTAGACTTAGTATTTGTATATTGTAAGAATAAACAACGAAACATAAGATCTGTCTTGCAAGATATTATACTTGGTCAGTCTTAGGCGTAATTAGTAATGAGTGTATGAAAGGGTTTTTCAAGGAGAGTAATAAGAAGATTAAAAGAAGTTATAGCATGACTAATGACATCATGCTATATGTTATAAGACATGATAAGGTTATATATTACTTTCCGGCCATCAAAATGATGAATACTCAAAGTTCAGGTTAAGGTTTCTTACTTTATATTTTATTGATGAAGTTTTACTTTACAAACACCCTTATTTCGGAATCGTGTAGTTTGAGAGGTAACTGGAACCCATATTATGGAGTTTCAATCGTTCAAAGAATTTATGATAGAAGTTGGCGCCTAGTAATTCAAAGAGCAGCCATTTCCCAAAACAATTTTGTGGCTAGCAGGTCATGTGTCTGCTCTCACTATAATAAAGCATGAGCGATAACGCTCCTTATATATAAAAAAGAGCAGCCATTTACATGATCGATCGATGAAATAAAATTTATTAAAAAAAACTACAAAGTTCATTGTTGATTTAAAAAAGGTATCATTCTATTTATTTTTTAAAAAGGTCTTTTCTGATATTAACAAATTAGGGATGAAGAGGTATCTAAAGTAGTAGTAGTGGTAGTATATTATAAGTTCTAAAAAGAAAGGACAATTCTAATAAACTGCAATCAATTCCTGGATTGCTTCCTCTGTTCCGAAAATGAGACCAACAAGGCCGAGAACAACAACAAGGAAGCACCATACGAGTTCGTAAATGGGTTTGCTGCGGAAACCAGTTAGTTTTAAATAGAATACAACAGGGAAAATGAAAATCAAAGCACAATTTGCGAAAGCACCAAGGAGAGACATCAAAGCGCCAAAATGAGGAACAGTACAGGCAATGACGCCAATAACACACATGGTACTAATACGGATGGCTGCACGAATAAGGAATTCACGGAATCTTCCGAAACGTTCGACAGTAATATTAAACATTTCTTCGATATCAAGGGAGAATGAGGTGACAAGAATAGGAACTGCCATAATAACATGGACTGTAATGAGAACGATTGATACAGTTTGAGCAGCACCTTCAGGAATAGAGTTATAAACAGGACTAGCAACATCACTTCCGTAAACCAAATATCCAGTAACAGCAGTGATAATGTACAAAACAGCACAAGTACTAAGTCCACCAGCGACTACTTTAGTCCAGTGTTGAGGATGCTTCATTGAAGCTTCAACATGAGGATAGACAATATTACCACCAAAACTGAAAGAAATTGTACTGAGAGCGATTGGGAACATGCTCCAATTAGCAACATCATGGTGCACTTCACCAACATTAGGTCTGTCAATACCAGCCATAATCACCACAATAAGAACTACAACAACAGTAGCAAAAGCGCCAAAAGCAGACATCCAGGCAACTTCCTTCATGGACTTAACAAGAACATAAGGAACGGCAACGATAGCACAAGAAATAATAGTCCATGGCGCAACACCAATTTCTGCAGATGTACCTTCACAAAGCTGATTGAAGTTAGTGCCAGCTAAAACCATGTAAAGCACAGGAGCACCTAATACAATACAGGTATTAAAGAAGAATGTAACCCAACCACCGATACGGCCAAATGCCGCTGTAGCAACTTCTTTGTATGTATGGAGACGAGAATCGCCGTTGACATAAAGACAACGAATTAGAATAATACCAGTATATATAGACATGGACCAAGATAAGAAGATAATCAACAAGCCAATCCAACCACCTTGGGCTAAAGCCATAGGTAAACCAAGAGTGCCGGTGCCCGCAACGATACACCTAGAAAAATAATGATTAGATTAGACATACTACTATGATAAAATCATATTTCTAATTCTTACACCACGTTGAAATAAGCCATCCAAGATGAACCAGCATTTTCGCGATTTATATCAACAATACCTCCTTCAGCTATTTCGAACTCGTGCTCTATTTAAAAAAAGGGGTGAATAAGTACATCAGTCTCAAATCAATGTTATTTAAGTATTAACGTACCACTAGCAACAGAGACTTGATAATCGATGGGTGTCTTCTCTTTCATAGACATTTTGGAATATGTATTTGAATATTTGTTTATAAAAATTTAGATCTTAAGTGTATTATATAGTTGTATTTTGTATGCTTAAAATCAATTTAAGTATTAAAAAAGGAAGAAAGAGTGAGTTGTAATGAGATTGACAGATCATGAAAAAGAAAATCCACTCTATTTATATAAAAATTTTTTATTCCTATTATCGTGAGAGAATTTTAGCCCAATATAGACATTTACATCCAATAAAAAGCTATATTTCCATTTTAGGAAGGGGTATGTTTTCCACGCTAAATGTTTGCTTTCTTTTAAAATCTGGAAACCCAACTTGGATAATGCTGTGTGCAAAACTGTAATAAAGCCTATGCTATACATCCACCAAGCTACAATAAAAACAATATTTTGTCAAAAATATTTCTGCATTATCCCTCAGGTATTTATATAAGGAATATGTTGTCCTCAATAGAAATAAAACACGAATAGACTTACGAAATATAGTGTTGCAGTAGAGAAAAAAGTGGACTAATAAAATCATCCCCAGTTTTTTCTTATTTATTTCATTTTAAGATATAAAAACACAAGTAAATAAACAATGTTTATATTTATATTAGAAAAATGATCAAATTTTTGTAAGCTACACTCACTTGATCTTTATACTACCTATAAATGGCACCGTTGACAGATAAAGCAAAATTTTATTATATAATATACTAATGTTCATTTCTTAAAAAATATATGCCCCGAATTTAACATTGACCTTCAAAATCAGAAACATAGCGCAAAAAAGAAAAAAAAGAAGAAAAAATGAAAAATAATAAAAGTACGATTCAGACAATCATATATCAAATTAACTTTCCTCTTTCAATTGAGTCATAACCAGCTTAGCAGGCCATTATTTTATTGGTTGAAAATATGTTTTTGCAATAAAACACATAGTGCGCACATTCAATTATTGACTCCAACATTCTGTCTGGAGATCAATTTTAACAAACACACTTTATTGATGTGTACTTTGTATACAAGCCTTTCGCCCAATAGACTTTATTCAATATGACATTTCTTGTTTTTTTATGGATCCTTCTTTGTTAGTGTTGGTGATAAGTGTTTTGACTTTGCTTTTTTAAAAAAAGCCTGCAAAGCCCAAAACATTAAATATTTTTTTCCTGATAAATTAAGTTATCATGCTTACATTACACAGTGTTTAATCAGAAAACAATATCGATAGTTTCAGTTGTATCAACTGTAAGGACATAATAAACGAAGAGCCATATACAATGATTTTATAAACACTTTATGAAACAACTTCCAAATGTTGGGATGCCATTTAATGAAGCCATGATTAAGGATTAAGAAAAAGAAAAAAAATACTTCAAAAAACTGACTTTATCCCGAGAACTTGGGCTTAAAACACATCGAGATACCAAGTGTATATTTACGAATTAGTAAGTGAACGTATACATTTGGATCAAAATGGAGATCAAAAGTAGACAAACACCTCTACTGTTTTACTTTTAATTATAGAAAATGAGTAAAAGAACAAATTGAAAAAAGAAATCACTTTTATAATAAGAAACTCTGAAGTTATATTTTTATGACAGAAAAATTTTAATTTTGTTTATGCCTGGGAATCGATTTAATTGGAATAGAGCTTAGCTTACAAAAAAAAATTGGAATAGAGCTTAATTTTAAGGTTTGCAAATGTTTTTGTTGAAACTTTATTCTCGTCTTTGCTTTTGATGGAGAAGGTAGCATCTGTCACCTTTTTCATTGGTAATGCTTCCGTAAATTAACATGCTTTTGGAAGTATTAAATTTATCGCGCACACCTAATTAAATTGACCTGAACGGCTTTAGAAAACATACAATGGTTTAGCTCCCCTTATCTTATTTTTTTTTTCTTGGGTTCCTTTCTACCTTGCGTTCTAAAAAATACTAAAACACAGAAAATGTTCAAATATGATATGATATGATTCATTAAGTGTTAAATTTTTGGCAATTACGGCGATTTTCTATATTTTTGTCAATACGAACATAGCTTTCCTCCAGATTAACAAAAGACCACTTACATCCTGCTGTTTTACTCGCAATCTATATTTCACTTTGACCCATCCATATTCACAATGTTATGCTAATTTTTATTGTTCTTTTTTTTAGCATAAAGTGAAAAGTAAACTACATCCTATGCACGTCCCAGCAAAGATATTTGAAACCCGACAGGGGTAGGATATACTAACACTTTTCTATTATCTTCATAAATCATTCGAGGTCTGAAGAGAAGAAACGGACACAATCTCGAAAAAATTGAATTGCTCAAGAAACTCAGACTATGATATAAAAGTGTCACAGGGTTGAGATACCAAATAATGTCTTGATAAGCTCTACTTGTCTCTCCCAAATGCTAGACAAAGTTAAGGCGAAAGGGGAGCTGCCTGCTGAGCTCCATCGTGGAAAAGTTATATGCCCTAAGATTTTATAGCTACCAAGTACCACCGTTTCTAGGTTCATTTATTCACAAAATTTAAGATTACCGGTACCTTTTTGATAATGTAGCACGGAAAAATTGTCCCTGTTCCCCAAAAGATTTACTTTGGTACCACTCCTATGTTAAAAAAAATAGATTAGTATTATTGGATAATATCCTTCCTTACGTAAAAATATACTTGTATTCTTATTAGATCTATATACATTGTTGAATTAAAGTTCAATACCATTCAAATTCAGAGATAAAGTTACGATGACCAACAATAAAGTTAGATTTCACTACAAGGAAATCAAGTTCACTTTCAATCATTGGATCATTATGTATTTGTTTTCGTTCAATACAAAAAGTATAGTTGTGGTACATTTTCTCTTTTGGATTATAACATATTATTTAAATTACATTCAATTCTTGCTAGCATTATGTACATATATTAATCGGGAGAGCAGTAATTTTATTGATTTTGATTGATCCTATCATCCCATTTCCAGTAAATTCCCGCTTGTAGCACCACTTGGATCTCTTAAAATTACCGCTAGAGATAAGGTTCATATCACAACGAGGAGGTAACTCTTTGGTCACTTTTGTTGAGGTTTCAACAAAAAACAGAGTACAGATAAATTTTGCTATTAACTTTATTGTATTTGTTTTTTTAAAACCTTTAGATTGATTTTTCTTTCAACATCCAAAAACGTTTATAAAGGTCGAAGCCATTGTAATCGGATTAAGAGATAGTAAATAAAATGTTGATAATAAACGTATTCTTAAATATTTAAATTAGTTATGACTTTATTTATTTTAAAAAAAGGGAATTCCCATTTATAATTTAAAGCTAAGAGGTATCTACAGTAATAATATATATGTATAAGTTTTAAAGTAAGGTGTAAAAAAATGTAGACTTTAGTAAGCCGCAATCAATTCTTGGATTGCCTCCTTTGTACCAAAGATGAGACCAACAATACCAAGTAGAACAACAAGGAAGCACCATCCAAGCTCGTAGAAGGGCTTATTGCGGAAACCAGTAAGTTTCAAGTAGAATACAACAGGGAAAATGAAAATCAAAGCACAGTTGGAGAAAGCACCGATAAGAGACATCAAAGCACCAAAGTGAGGTACAGTACAAGCAATGACACCAACGACGCACATAGTGGCAATACGTACGGCAGCACGGATCATGAATTCACGAACCTTTCCGAAACGCTCGACAGTAATATCAAACATTTCTTCGATATCAAGAGAGAATGAAGTGACAAGGATAGGTGCAGCAAGTAAAACGTGGAGTGTGATGATGACAATGGCGACAGTTTGAGCGGCACCTGCGGGAATGGAGTTATAGACAGGACTAGCAACATCACTTCCGTAAACCAAATATCCAGCAACAGCGGTCATGATATACAAGACAGCACAAGTACTAAGTCCAGCAGCAACTGCCTTTGGCCAGTCACGAGGTTGCTTCATTGAAGCTTCAACATGAGGATAGACGACATTACCACCAAAACTGAAAGAAATTGTACTGAGAGCGATTGGGAACATTTCCCAAATGACGGCATCATGGTGGACGTTGGTAACATTAGGTCTATCAATACCGGCCATAATAACTACAATAAGAACTACAATAACAGTAGCAACAGCGCCAAAAGCAGACATCCAGGCAACTTCCTTCATGGACTTGACAAGAATGAAAGGGATGGCAACGATGGCGCAAGAAATAATAGTCCATGGAATATCACCAATTTCTCCAGCTGTTCCTTTGCAAAGTTGATTCAAGTTACCTCCAGAGAGAACCATGTAAAGCACAGGAGCACCCAATACAATCCAGGCATTGAAGAAGAATGTAACCCAACCACCGATACGGCCAAATGCCGCTGTAGCAATCTCTTTATATGTGTGGAGACGAGCCTTACCGTTGGCATAAAGACAGCGGACAAGGATGATACCAGTATAGATGGACATGGACCAAGATAAGAAGATAATCAACATGCCAATCCAACCACCTTGGGCTAAAGCCATAGGTAAACCAAGTGTTCCGGTACCAGCCACAACACACCTAAAATAAAAATTGGATTAGACATGATACTATGATAAAATTCATATTTCAAATTCTTACACCACGTTGAAATAAGCCAACCAAGATGAGCCAGCATTTTCACGGTTTACATCAATGATACCTTCATTAGCATATTCGAATTCGTGTTCTAATAAAGTAATAGTTAGGTTTCCGACAAAGCTTATTAATACCTTTGACTGTAACTTACCACTAACAACAGATTCTTGATAATCAACAGTCTTCTCTTTCATAGACATTTTGGAAGATGGATATATATTTTTATAAAGGCTCAGGTACTATGTTTGTTGGGTTTTATAAATATTAAAATAAAGAAAAAGAAGTATCTGAAATAAAAAATATATAAATATATAAAAGAAGAGTTGATAATGATAGATCAGAATCGCAAGAAAACCCACCCTATTTATATGAAATGATGGTGAAAGTTTTTTAACTGGATATAGACACTCCACTTGCAGCTTATCCAATAAAAATGATATTTCCATTTTAAGATGGAAACCCCTTTCATAGGTCATATGCTTTTTACTTCTTATAAGACTTTCAAAACATTGTGCTTGGTCAGTTTTGTAGCGGCGAAACTGGGAGAAGATCTAACTTCACCATTAGCCATCTTACATTGAGATCCGTGTAACATGAAAAAAGTAAGAATTTTGTAAAAAAGAATTCTTTACCTACGTCAAATACCTGTATGACTATCTTCCGAATGTTGAATGATAAGTTTTTCTTTTTTAAAAAAAAGGTACGAAATATTCAAATTCATTATCAAAAAGATAAAGATATAACAATGATAAAAGATAACATTAATTATAATGTTTCCTTTGTGTTTTTAAATTTAGATTCAAAATGAGATTGGGTTTTCTCACGTTTAATCGATTTTCACACGAAATTATATACATTTAGGACAATGGTGCTGGCATCGTGGTAAAAATATGTCCAAGTTCTTTCCCGACATAATTCATTTCATATTGGATACAGTAAAATCCAAAACAAAAAAGAAAAATAGATAACATCATCCGTGGAAGTAAAAAAGCAGGACTTCCATTATGATGATATTCGCATCTTAAAATTGAATTCCCGGGATTTGAAATTTTGGTAGCTCTGATATTTCTTGTTCTTCCTTCCAGCGTTTTGATTGATGATTAAAAGATTATGGTTTGTTCCATTAGAATAAGATATTTGTGGGTTGATTTTTAGGCAATTTTATCGAATTATCCTTCCTTGTTAAGTGGAGTTATAAAGTTGCAATGAAAATCATTTGTGTACAACTTCTGCCGCTCGACTGTATATCAGTGTTAATAATTCCCAATATCTTCCAATAACACAAATCAAACAAAGGCTGCAAATCCGATATCGCTTGAGTTTAAATTTTATTGATTTCTTGATTTGGTGCGTCCCATTTATAAATTGCTCATTGTGTTCTTTTTTCAATCTCGTGGGAAGTAATGTCATAACTTTTTATGTATATTACAATGAGAAAGTTAATAAAATATCATAATGTCATGGTCAGTTTTGCTTCTTATCTAATTAATGTGAGAAGTCCGCCATGGAGTTTTGTCCGTGCGTGCAGGAAACCAAAATGATGCAAAGCAAAAAACAAAACAAAACAAAAGTTAACCAATGAAATGTTACCTAAACTCATTTACTTACAGACTCAGGTCTTCTAGTTTTTCTGATCAAGGTAATAACCCCTCCTTTAAACATACCAGTAGAGTAACACAGGAAGCTTGGATAATAAAGTTTAATAATATTTATTAATTCACTCTTAAATATTTTAAATATATATACACACAGATCATTCGATATCAAGCAATGTTTATTATATAATCATCAAATCATAAGGGCAGTTCATTTACCTGCATAGATGGACTTATTCGTGCGAGACACAATTATAGACATTTCCTTATTTTTATTATTCTCATAACGTTCATGTAAGTTCGCGTTTGAAACAACCCTTGTAAGAGCATCTCCAACGGTTGAGAGAAATCGAAATCGATAAATTTTAAGCGGGGGAAAAGGGGGTTTTTTTTCTCGACGAAATTCGTCGAAATTCGCTCATTTTACTAACTTTTGTCAGAATTAACTGTTAGACTTGAAAGTAATGAAAGTAATGAAAAATTGTTTTGATATTTACCTTAACTTCTAAGGATTTCACTAAATTACTGGGAGAAGTGTGTTTCAAGCAAAAATAAAAAATCAGGATCGACAAATTCGTCGATATATCCGGTCTTTTACAGTGTAAAGGTAAAAAATATATGTAAAAAGTAATTTCGTCGAGAAAAAAAGCGGCTTTTTCTCCGCTTAAAATCGATTTCTCTCGACCGTTGGAGATGCTCTAAGTTTTATAATCGAAGCATGATATTGGATGGTAAAAAATAATTTTTTCTAATTTTTCTGTTTATTCTATTTACTTTTTTTAAAAGTGAAAAGATATCATGATGATACACATCATTGGAGATGAAGTGCGATAAGCAGATAATATATATATATAAATAATAAATAAAATGATTTTTTTTTTGATAATGTCAGAGTGTGTGAGAGTGTGTTTTTTTGGGGGAAAGGATATTTTTTTAGCTTTTTCTGAGAAAAAAAAAGAAAAAAAAATAGAAAAAAAAAGTCTATGACGCCAAGTTGGAGAGATTAAAAGCCTTAGAACCAACTAGTCTTTGTTTGATACTGCAGAGGAACGTTATTGTTGCTATTGTTGTTATAAGATGGGCGACCACCGCCCAAAGGAGGATAGCCAGTGTCACGGGAAGGGGGAGCAGACCAATCGTTATTATTATTATGTTTTCTGAAATCTCTTCCACCAAAGTTATTACCACCACGGCCACGGCCACGTCCACGGCCACTGAAAGAGCGCGATTCTCTAGCAATAGACTCCAAGAAGGGAGGGATTTCTTGGTTGGCTTCATTTAGTATATTAATCAAGTCATTGACAATGTTCTTATTGTTGCGGTTGAAGAAAGCAGTAGCCAAACCAGTGTTACCTGCACGACCAGTACGACCGATACGATGGACATAGTCATCAATATCAGTGGGTAAATCATAGGAAATAACATGCGAGACATTGGCAATATCCAAACCGCGTGCAGCAACAGCTGTAGCTACCATAATCGGAGTACGACCAGCTCTGAAAGACTCCAAAGCACGTTCACGTTCACGCTGAGTACGGTCACCGTGAATGGCAGTGGCAGGGAAGTTATGATCAAGCAAGAATCCAGAAAGAGCGTCAGCCATACGCTTTGTTTCAACAAAGATAAGGATAAGACCTGATGTTTCGGTAGCGTGGAGAATGTCAAGTAAAGCCGAGCGCTTATCCTCATCTTCAACATATTCCACTTTTTGTGTAATGTTTTCTGAAGTGGAACCAACACGACCTACCGTCAAAAAGATATAATCCTTCAAAAAGTCACGAGCCAAATATTGGATATCACGGGGGAAAGTGGCAGAAAACATGAGTGTAGTACGCTCCTGGACACTGGGCATATCTTCCTTTTCAACAATGCGTCTAATTTGAGGCTCGAACCCCATGTCCAACATGCGATCAGCTTCATCAAGTACCAAGTAACGGACCAGTGAAAGAGATATGCGAGCACGCTCAATCAAATCAACAAGACGTCCAGGCGTGGCTACCAACAAATCACAACCACGTTCAATGTTACGAATTTGAACACCGACATCTGCACCACCATAAACCACAGCGGGCTTAACCCAAGAGCGGTAAGCGAATTTCTTTGCTTCGTCATAAATCTGAGAAACCAATTCACGAGTAGGAGCAAGAATCAACACCTGAGGATGGGCTTTACGACTGCGATATCCCTGCTGAGCATCATTGCTTGCAGGAGGATACTGCGGTCCCTTTGTAAAGAGCTCAGAGAACACAGGGAACAAGAATCCGGCTGTTTTACCTGAACCAGTCTGAGCGCAGGCCATCAAATCTCTACCAGCTTTTACAATAGGAATAGAGTACTTTTGAACCGGAGTAGGTGTTGAGTATCTGGAAAGTTCAATATTGCTCAGTAAATGAGGGTCCAAGGGGGGAGAGGTAAAAGTAGTGATGCACTCAGGGCAGTCAGTGCCACTGGCTTCAACGGGAATGTCGGCATATTTCTCAAAGTTAATGCCTGTTTGCTGGCGATCAGCGTCATCCACAGCACCAAAGAGTCCCTTTTCAGTGTTAAGATTGCGATTACCAATGTGATGCACTCCTTCCTTCCAGTAACCCTGAGTTTCATCTCGACGATAATAACCAGAATCTTGGCGATTGTTGTTACGGTAGCCACCATAAGAGCCACGTTCATAAAAGTCGGAGCGGTTTCCGCCGCCATTTCCTCCCCATCTACTTCCTCCACGAGGCATATCTGAATAAGAGGAATTCCATCCACCTCTGCCTGATCCACGGCCACCACCACCATTCCAGTCATTCCAGCCATTATTTCTATTAGAATTGCTGCTGCTGCTGTTGTTGTTGTTGTTGTTGTTATATCTGTTCTCACGAGGTTGCTGGTTTCTCAAGTGAGGGGGTACATAGCGACTAGAATATCTATTGTCATTATTAAGGCCCATTTCAGCTACATGACC
The DNA here is from genome assembly GCA_024140195.1 of Backusella luteola. Lineage (NCBI taxonomy): Eukaryota > Fungi > Mucoromycota > Mucoromycetes > Mucorales > Backusellaceae > Backusella > Backusella luteola. Next base: position 32,500 of record VCJC01002946.1, on the reverse strand, counting down.
AATATAGTCAATTAGTAAAAACAGATTGAATTTACTACGGATCGCATCCTTTTTCTATATTCCTTCTTTTCCTTTTCTGTGTTTGTCCTTCCTCACTTTATAATAATAATTAAACTAATAACAATACTTTACCAAAACGCTGATCTAAGCTGTCATTGTTAGTGTTTCCATTGTTCATCATTAAAGAAAAAAATTAAAAAGGAGAAGAAAAAATAGTAGGATTTGTGTTTTGACTTTTCCTTTTTGCTAGCTCGAAAGCCAAAAAAGGAAACAAAATGAAAAAAATTATTTTATTTTAGCCAACCATTGCATTTTAACTTTGCCACAATTACCAAAAATAACGTCTTTGGTTAACAAGTGCCCTATTTTGTATTGAATTGCTACTGCGGCGGCTCTGTTCCAACAATGACTTCCAATAGCAAATGCTTGTGTAGTTATCACCAAAAATATACATCTTTTGACTTAATCCGAACACAAGTGTCATCACAAATCTTTTTCCCAAGTAAATCTCTTCTAAAACATCATCTGATGGGTTTGTATCAACGTCTGTCAAAGTGTCTAATGGAAACTTCTCTACAGGTTCGCCTCGCTAAGTAACAGGAATAAATGAGCAAATGATATTGAATCTATACAAAATACTCACTTCATTCGATCTTATAACAAGCTGGCTGTCGTCAAATGTTGCCCAATAACGGATCCACATCTAATGTACATTTTATCATGTCAGTAAAAAGAGGGGAGGTAAATTGATATACAGCTAATCGTGCTAGAAAAAAAAAAGAAAAGAACCAGTCCAAACCAGGATTCTCACTAAAATAGTTATATTTTGGTATAACTCCTGGTATATTCTAGTTTCTATTCTCCATCATATTCCCAAAAAAAAAGACAATACTTACAGGGCAAGAGTCTGTTCTAATATAAAAGGTTAAATAGTCTCCAGCCTCGCAATACCGTTTAATATGATTATCTATATTTCCAAAAGATGACATGTGTTTCTTTTTCTCCTCTAAACAGAAAACTGCGGTCATTTCCAACTCAAGTGACGAAGACGAGGTTTCTATTGTAAAACGACTGATCCCCTTATTGGCAAAGCTTGACAAGATTTTTTTGCCTGAATTCAAAACAAGTTTCCCTTTTATGGAATTATCTTCAGCATCACGGGTGTTATCTTTAGACATCATTTTCTTAAACAATCGTGATCGAGATGTGACATGTGGCCTTATGTCAATATCGCACTCCAATTCAAAAGGTCCTTCAACATCGCTACAGGTATACTCAAGTTATTAGAGCCAGGTCAATTTATAATCCAAAGGTGTACTTACACTGAGAATGATGCATAAGGATTGTCCGCACTTACTCCCTTAAATACCTTTTTTAGACATCCTTCATGATTCAGGACCTGTGACGCATTCATACGTATTGTCATGTCGTATTTATATACTATATACAAATTTCTACTTTAGTTATAATTCTTCGTATAAACCTATTATAACATACCTCTCGATGATGTTAGGTTCGATATTTGCAAGACTAATATGTAGTATTAAAAAATTAGCAAATGCTATTTAAAATAAATCCATGTAGATCTCACTCTCTCTCTCTCTCTCTCTCTCTATTATATTACCTTTACAACTCAATACCATTCTCTGTGTATCTTCTGTTATTTGATGCGACCCCTTGTTGTTATATATACTAATATCTCTAAATATACGTTTAGAACGCTAAAACCAAAACAATAACAATACTTATAAGAGACTTACGGCATGTATTCATCCAACATGCTGTCTTCTAACTCTGAATCATCCAAAAGTATTGCCATTTTTCTCTGTTCTTCCGTTGTAATCCATTTTTGGATGGATCGACCAACCCATGTAGTGGCTCTAGTTATAGTTGCCTTCTTTTTTAGTGGGTATCCAGTGAGAGAAGTAGGATCGGATGAAGATGAGAACGGGAGAGTGGGTAAAGCTCGAGTTAATAAACGACAGTCCTTTAAAAATGGTTTCTTCGTCTCCTCTTCTTCAGCAAGTTGTATTAAATTTGGATCGGTAAATGATCTCTTATTATCGTCCGTTTGAAGACTAAGAGTAGATGGTGTTTCATGCTCCGATGAATCAAACAAAAGAATGCTGCTACATTGGCTACTGCTGTTTTCTCCTTTAATGCTATTGTTCTTACTGCTGAGCAGAGATAATTGATAATTCGAATTCCATTGTTTCCATAGCTTTTTTGCTTGGTTGGTAACAGTGATCTTCTGCTGTTGGATGTAATCAACCAAATGGTGTTGTTGATGAATCATCTTCTGACCGGTCTCCGGTGCAACACTGCTATTGTTACTGTGCACCAAAAAGGGCTTCTTCTCTAAAATCTGGTTCTTCCATGTTATCGTACTATGAACTAACTTATCTCCTAAAAAAGTTTTTTGACGTTGTTGTTTTGGTGAAGGCGTACGGTGAAAATATAAATCCATTTTTATAATTGTTTGCTATAACTTTTTAATAAATTAAATAAATAATAAACGATGAAAGATATAGCAAAAGAAGGAAAAGTAAAATAAATATGTATAAAAAGTGGATAGAAATATATTTGGATTATATTTCAATAGAAAATATGTTCATTTTGACATTCTCTCATATTAAAAAAGTGCACATCACTAACGTTTTTTGTAAAAATTTTCCGATCCTTGAATTTTTTCTTTATGGGACATTTGGAAAGTACAATAACCCACTGCAAGAACAATAATCACCTTTGGTTGTTTATCCAAAACTACTACGTATCATAATTTGCTTGTGTGTAATAGATATTTGAGCCAACACTGTATATTTTCCTTTTTTACTTTAAATCGTATTTCATCACATTACTTTTATTTTTAATAAATATATAAATAAATAAATAAACCGCGTTGGCCATTTATTGTATTGGTTTATTCTTTTTATACATGCATAGTGTACTGATTATAATTAGTAATGAAAAAAAAATAGAAAGGTTGCTTTTTCTATAATAAAGAATAGAAGCGAGAGAAGACATAGGCGAAGAGGTATTTGATCAATCAACAATATGATTATAATCTGGATTACAGTCCACAGTCAGGTCTGTAACATGGGCACTTATCATGTTATGTTGTGTCCACTATATTAACAAAATAAAAGTGTTAGATGAAACAAAAAAAGGGAATGCATGAAATATCATTTACATCAATGGGTCCTCTAGACCACTGAGCAGTTCCAGAATCAAAACTTCCATCCCATAACCCAAATTGAATGCGTCTAAACCAAAGATAAGTTAATGTCATTTTTTTTATTATCTGCAAACACTTTAAACCTTACGCTGGTTTTGATGGAAATCTACATTCACCTTTTGCTCCACATGTATCTTTTTTGAATTGAGTACGGATGAGCTTATCGTCAATAAGCCATTCTATTTTTTCAGGTTGCCTGTAACGATTAAAATAAATAAGCATATGATTGTATTGTATTTCATTTATTTTTAGTAAAATTACCAATCTATTGTGTATTTATGGAATGCTTGGTCAATAGGATTTCCTGGAATTTCATGTTTTCCACCATTTATTAAATATTCAACATGGTGTCCCCAGAAGAAATTCGTACTGTTTGTTTTTTGTTACATATTTGCATAAAGAAGCGTATAGATATAATTAATTTATATGATATAATTATCCTTTAAGAACTTACTAGGCATGGTTAGTATCCCCTCCAAGTAACTCAAAATCAATCTCATCGCCTTCATCAGCAATCATTATGAAAGCTGTTATTGCGCCTCCAACTGATGCAGAGCGAATAGTAGCTGATATTTTACCATATAATATATATGTACTTGCATTCAATGTAGGTCCTCTACCACCGATTTCATTATATGGTAAATCTAAGTATACAAATAAATAAATATCTAAATAAATAAATAAAACTTGTTTTATATATATATTTGTTTACTTTGCTCTAGATCGTGAACACGGATATAACTCGAAGGGGGGACAAGATTTAATTGTATCCCTGTAGACATAATATCATAGGTATCCTGCATACTATCTTCGACTCTCCAACCTCTAGTGCTTTTACTAAAATCAGTTCGATAATTGTGACAAGTTACTCTACTATCGGTTGCTGCAAACTTTGGTAAATACTCTGGTATCTTTTCCAAAGCATTTGTTGGCACTGGAGAATACAAAACAGACTCAGACACTGATGGGTCTACCGCTGCTAGTGATATTTTGGTTAAAAATAGTAATATATTGTAAATAAATGTTGGATATATAGACGTTTTCATTTTTCTTTCTTTTTACAAAAAAAGGGAGAAAGAAGGAGGGGAAAAGCGATTAAAAATAAATATAAAAATGGTAGGATTCAAGTGATAGTTGGATATATTTTATGTAATGTTCCTTAAACCATGGAAACACGCTCAATCCTCGGTGATGCCAAAAGAAAAAAAGTACTTGCGAGGATAATTGTTTGGTTGTCTTAAAAGACCCCGAAGTCTGGAGATTTACATTAAGAAAATATACCATTAATTGTAAATAAATAAAGTTCAATTCATCTCATATGAAAAGCTTTTGAAGACGAATTGATATCAGCTTGATTGTTAGCTTTAATCCATGTTATTTTTACTTTTCTCCAAGCACTTGTGAAATCAGCGTATCACATTCTTTCTAATCGTTTCATAAGCACATGAATTCATTTAACTGTTTTTAAAGGTTGTTTTGAGTTAAGCATTTTATTTGCCTCCAATGGATAATCTATCATCGGAAATATATTGTTGACAGAAGGTCTTCAATGCAAATGGAAGAAGTAAATAAACAAATAATAAATTTATTTACCTGCAAGAAATCACTAGTGCTTTAATAGAGTTAGTTGGATTATATCTCGAATGGAAATGAATCAGCTCTATGAAAGATTTATCTTCGATTATATTACCATCTCATAATAATGAAACATATACTTATTTCGACCTTGTTTAAAATTTTTGCTTAAGTACACAATTAATCGAGGTCGATTATTGCTTTGGTAAGTCACCCACGGTTCACTAGCTTCCGAGATTTTTTGTTTGGGTTTGACCACCTTTCGCGGAAACGATAGCCTGGAATAATAAAGGATATCAATCAACCGCACATTGTCATTAATAGTAAGTGTTTTACACAGGCGAATAATACTTAATTTTATGAAAAAGTGTAAAACTCAAACTAGCCACCATGCCTTTTTTTCTATCGATACACACTATCCCAGAATAATTACTAAAAAAATCACTTTTGAATACGATCTCATTTTTTGTTTTTTCTCTTCCTGAAGAAAATGACATTGAATGTACTGATAATACCCAACATGTACCTGCAAAAAAAATGAGACAAACAAACAAACAAACAAAATGATTGGATGTAGAGTCTAAATTGGGCTATCAGCACCAAACACGGTCTTGTAAATAGCCAAAAGAAATATTTGCAGGTAAATTCTGGTGAGTAAAAATAACAGAAAACTGTAAAGTCTAGTCATGGAAGTTTAACTAGCTCAGGTTGTTTGTTTTTATCTATTTTCATTCTATTGTTTTCACCAATGTTACAAGTTTTACATGAATAAAGATACAAAACTTTGATACCACGTGGAAAAGAAATAATGTTTTAACGTTTTCCGGTAGCAGAAGAATTTTCGAAGAGTATATGTAACATAATGATTTCCAATAATACAAACAAATTACAATGTAGATCACGGATAAGCTTATTTACTCCTTCCAGGATTCATTTTGCTAGTGGTTCCATAAACTCCTGTGTCCAAAACCATTTCAATGACGCAAAAATAAAACAGAACCAAGTGGTATTTTGGTTGTCCAATATGAATGCGAGGAATGATTAGAGAAGAAAAAAAGAAAACCATTTTTAAACCATTCTATATTGACTGTTAGATGATTAAACAGGGAACACACATGATAGATTTTATATTTTAAATCTGATGACACTATTTTATCAATTAAGCTACTGCTATTATAAATTGATCAATAAACTACTTATAAACATGAATTTGTTTTTGATATATTCAGTATCTTAATTGAAATATTCTAGATACTTAGTTTATCACATCATTACTAAATTATGAATAGAGCAGAAAAAATCCAATTTTGAAAAGGTAAAGTCGAGAACCAATAGTGTAACAATGTATTTAATATCAAAAAGACGCCAAGCTTAATAGGGTTAAGAAAATGTTTTACAAAATGGACAGCCCACTTTCTCCTTCTTGCTGCTTTCCTTTTGTTATAGTAAAAAGTAAGAGGAGAACAAAAAACGGAAATATATACATACATTTATATTAAATAATGTCACTACTTTTGCTGTTAATAACAAATTGTTGTATATTTAACAAATGAATGTATAAAAAAAGGTAAGCAAATAGACATTAAAAAGGCGATATAATATTTATTTTGGGAATCAATCAATCCCCAGAATTTGAATCGGGTTCCTTCTTCTTCGCCCCTTACAAATGTGTGCATTATTTGTTATTGTCGTACAATCATGACTTCTATTATTTATTTGAGGTAACAAGCCAGTTTTTTTAACTTTTTCATCATTCAAAACATTAAATAGTGTTTTATCATATCATTTAAATACAGAAAATACTAACAATAATTATTTATATAATTCATCATTTTAACATAATATAATAAAAATAATAATAATAACAAATTGAATAAATAAAAGTCTCGAATCAAAACATATAAAGAAGAAATATTGTGAATTTTAACTTCCACAAACAACAAACCCGAGAAATCAGTGTTGTTTCCTTTTTTTCTCGCTCTCTACCTCTTTAGAGAACATGCACGACTTTTAGCAACAATTATATCGTAGCATGGTATTTTTTTTTCTAAAAAAATAATAATAGTAATATGATAAAACAAAGGAAAAACATATACTTGATGATATCGATGATTTTTTTTTTCCCGAAAATAAAAAACAAAAAAGCTTATTTATTTTTATTCTTCCCTATCGTTATTATAGTAAAGCCACAAAGTCGATCTTTCTGGATCCCTTGTTGAGCCTTTATTTCATAAAAAAGATTAATTTAAATAGACTTTTATAAACAAAAACCATGAATTATTTCAAGTCGTGGGTCCCCCATCATCTCGTTTCTGTGTCTATTTTTGTGTGTGTAATAGGAGAGATAAAAATATAATAAAATGGGCCATATACATATATATTTATTGTGATAAAGTGATAAACTATAATATCATTCTCCAAATTATCATTTTGCACAGCAAAAGTAACATAGAAAGGGTGGTAATGGATGCTGAAGGTTTTTATATGAATGATAAAAAAAAAACTTTTTTTTTCATACGTTGACATTGACGATTTGAAGAGGATCATTTACGCCAAATCGTGGCTTTTTAACAGGTACTGTATTTGCTCTCAACAAGTGTTTTTCTTGGTGGTGTTGTTGGCGATATTGTGTTGGTGCTAATATTCTTTTTTCTAATTTTATCGATGGTAAATGGAAATATTCTTGATGCTCGATGAGAAATTGAACTACACGCTGTGAAGTTCGATAATGTGAAGGATCCATAACATATTCTGGGTTCAATAAGATACCAGGTGTAAAGACCGATGCCAATGAGGCTGAATTCATTTTGGTGTATTTGGCATGGTGGCTAAATAGAGATAATAGGTCCAGTAAATAAAACAGTAAATATTGATGTGCATGCGGTAAATGGTCTATTAGGTGCTGGTATAGTTGAATTTTTTCTGTCTCGCTTGTTGTTTCGTTTACTAAAGAGAGAGATGCATATACATGTCAGACTTGTTTTTGCTATTACTAACTGTCTTTGATTATCTCTTTACCTATAACATCACGAAAAGGTTCATAAAGTTCATGTATAATCACTGGTTCCGGAAGGTAATTTAAGAAACGCCTCAAGATATTGGCTGCATCATGGACGCTGTACCCCTTCCAATCAAAACTGACGCCATGATCAGATGATGAATTGAAGCATTGTTGTAAATCACCTATACGTTTGGCACTTCCACTTACACGGAATATACCTTCGATATAAAGACCTTATATATATAATATATTGATTAATATGCTACGAACAGTCTCTCTCTCCCTCTCTCTTTCATTTATGTTACCTTGATCTTTTAAAAAGGCACCACATTTAGCAACCACAATAGGAATGGAGCCTATTACGGTGTGTACGTTTTTATCAGCATATGCAATAGAAGTATTTGCGATTTGTAAACTTTCATAAAGAGGAACACCAAATATGTCTTTTTTTTGATAAAAGGATTAGTGTTATCATTATCATATTTTTTTGCTTCGATGTCATCAAATGCAAATCATATATTATCTACCAGTTGATTTTTGTTTTTTAACGACTCTCTTTAGCCATGATTTTAATGAATGACTTTCAGTTAAATCCATATTTTTAAACGATGAAAGAAAAGGAGTTCAAATAATATTAAGAAAAGGGAGAGAAAAGGGT
>VCJC01002944.1:0-15998 GCA_024140195.1 Backusella luteola | reverse complement strand
AGGCTTGCCTTTACTCACTGAAAAATAAAGTATCCAACTTTCATGATCATGGACTTTTTTTTTTCCCAATAAACATAAAATTTATTTAATGCTTTCATATACTATTTCTTCAAGAATAAAAGAATATTCTTTCCGTTCTGTTTTAGTTTATTTCATCTCTCCTTTCTTCTCCGCACCAAGTTTACACAGTGATATGTATTTTCCCTGAAAGTCGGGAGAGGTAATCCAAATATCAACTATAAATGTGGCATTTTTTTATTATATTTTCTAAACATTATTAAATAAAATGAGGAATAAAAAAAATGAGCGAGGATTTATGTAATGAATACACACACATACATATGTACATATACCCTTTTCTCGATATTATATATGATTCTATTTGTATCAACCCGGTAGGTTCAATTAAACCTTAATGTTATAATAAAACAAGTTAAAATTAAAAATAAGGGTTCATGTTTAGACTTCCTAAAATGTGGTTAATTATCATCTCCCTACGTTCTATAATTCTGAATTAATGCTGATGGAAACTATCCAGGTTCAATTGATACAACATACTAGTTTAAAACTAAAGTACCATGTTTTATTAGGGATTTATCCCCTCTTGAACTACCAACTTACTTTTCTCAATAGCTTATTATTAACAATGGTGATTTCCAAACAAAAAAAGGAGACCTGGGTTGACATTCTCCAATGGTTTACTTTTGATTATTAGTACTTTAAAATTAAGACTTACCTTATTTTAGCAGGGTTATTTTAAAAGTGAAGACCATCAAAAAACAGTATACGCACAGACATCGATAGTTTTAGTATCCCAATTTCAATGTAGTCTCACAGAGCATATAACATGAATGATATACATGGACTTCTTAAGAATCGTACGGAAGCATATTTACAGTGGAAAAAATATGCACAAGACCCTCTAAATGGGTGAATAAACATGAAATTAATGCTCGTATATCAGAATATTGCAACCTATTTATTTGGAGGGTAATATTTCAACTTGAATAGCAAAAGTACAAGTGTACCTCATATGTTTTTTCTTCATCCAAACTGTCACGTGATACAATACCAATGGACTACTATAAGAAAAATGCTGATAGTATTAGCTAATACTTGGAAAGACCATAAGAAGTTCCACAAACAAGATTGAGAAATAAAGGGGAGTCCTACAAAAGGTGCTTGATTTCATTGTATCGGAAAGTATTTAGTATACCATTTTACTAGTATTAAAAAATGTTATCAGTGTTCACTAGATGTTTCAAGTACTTTCAGGTTTGGCCTAGCTTACAACTAGTTGTCCTAACTCCATTATTTTACTCGATTTCTAGTTCATATCAATTATTATAGCAGAGATGTAGTGCTATTATGTCTTGCTTTTCAATATTCTTATACAAATAAGCGAATTGGCACAATCACCTATTACTTTATAATCTTTACATTTTGAATTAAAAGTTACCAAATAAGCAATGTAGGTCATTTAAACCTACTGTGTTTCAATACATTTAGCTCAACGGTAATAGCATGAGCTGGTCCTTACTAACGTGCATTGATCAAGCAATTTCAAACTCTGTAGACCATTGTTACTGTTTTTCTATATTTTATAATATATGTGTACAGTTGATGCTCTTCTAACAAGAATTAAAAGCAACGTATATATCATGTAATTGAGTATAATCAATTGCCTCTCTGTTGAATTCAGAGGATGATAAATATTAAAGATTAATTAAAAACCTTGACATAATTTTTAATATATGAGATTCTAATAACTTTATTTATATGTTATTCAGGTAAAAAATGAAGACATAAAGATAAAAAAAGGGGGTATAAACCATTATCGGTAACTAAATATTAATATAAAGTAGAACTTTGGCTGCAGCTATATATACGAAAGTAATTAATGAGTATTCGTTCTTAATACTATATCTTTTCGGATTATAACTCGTCGTAAATTCCACTCACAAAGACAAGACCATTGGTACTATAAATTTAAAAAAAAACGGAGATAACAACGCATACCTATTGGAAGCACACTTTTTTTTTGAAAAACAGCATCCAACTCAGCTTCATCATTAGACCAGCATAATACTAATAATTACACTACTTTGATTTGAAGCATTGCAACAAAAATTTTCACGAAATATAATTATACGTACTAAGTCATAATTTTATTACTTTAGAATGTGCATTTATTGAGCATGCTAATAACAAAGAACTTCACTTTTACTGAGAAGCTAAATTTTCACTAATAGAGCAATGATTTTCCTGTTTGAGTATTATGATCTAGAGGCTTACTCTTTAAGTACGCAGCAGTCTTGATGAACAACCTCATAAAGGAAGGCTCGAGCCCATGTTGATGCTGCAAAGCCCTTTCACAACATGAAATTACAAGCTAAAACTGGTATAGAAATGAGCTTGCATTATTTTTAGAAAAGGTATGCTAACAAAAAGGAGTACCGCATATAATTTTATCCATTTATTGTTTACTATGATTTATTCTATAACTTTATCAGTAACTTAACTTTCGATCTCAGATATCAATAGATCTCAAGCTTGCGAATCAGAATCCAAGGCACCATGTACGTTAGAAAAAAAATCCGAAAAAACTCCCACCATAAACACTTGTTTTGCATGTTGATGAGCCTTGTATACATAAACGTATTACCAGAAAAGTTTTATGTGCATGCTTGTAAAATTTTATGCAAGGGGATAAAAAAATAAACTTTTCGAAGGCATTCTCCGACGTGAGTTTTCATTAATAAAGATTTATGAATTAATAGCCGATCTTGATAATAAAAGAAGTTCTATAAGTAAAAATCACAATATAGATTCTTCTTTTATTTGTCTAGATTATTATAACTGATATGGGCTGTAATAATAACAGAATGGGTCATCAAAATGGTTCTCATTTTGTCACTTTAGCAAAAAAAGGGAAAAAGATGGAGTAGAGATCAAAAATTACCTACTGGCGAACCTGATTGCTTAATATAATATAAAGAATCATATAAAACGCTTCATATCATTATACATTTTGCTTATTTATTTTATTTTAAGCATATTAACCGTTAATTACTTTAAGGCCCACCTTATCATAAAAAAAGAAAAGGGTGTAGTCAATTAAATAAAAAGGATAATAATTCTACTACGAAATTCCATTAATGTCAATCATTTTGAGGTCTCCCTACTAAAATGCCTCAGCCAGTAGCTTGGTAACCTTTTCAATGTGACAAATTATCCAAATTGTCCTCCTGCAGGAGTGATCGAGCAATTTCCGAATTTATCTTTGGCGTAATATACTTACTCACGCCCTAATTGCCAGTTTCTCTTCATTCGATTTTCTTAGACTTTACCTTTGGTTTTTGTGAACTCACAATAGTGACATTAAACTGATTTTCAAAACAATCTACATTATAAAGTGTCTACATTGGTAATCTATGTATAGCTGTATATTTGGAAATAGGTAAAGTAAACTCTAACTTCGCGTTCTTCAGACAATCACTGGTTGCTTATATATCTCATGCATTTACAAATTAAAATCAACAAAGTGTTACACATTCACAAAAAGACAGAGAGTACAACTTTGTGTATCTGAATGCAAACAAATGTCGGTGAGGAGAAATTGATAAACTCCGCTTATCCACTAAAATGATGGCTGATCGAAAAAAATGTTGTACAATCCACGCGTTTAATATAAGTTCATAAAAGGAACCAAAAACGTCACTTCAAATATATATCAGATTTGTCTTGATTGTCTTGTGTTTATCCCTTCTTCTCTTTGAAAAAATAAAAAATCATTATTTTATTCGAATAGTCGGTTAACATTTGCTAACAACGATACAACTATTTAAATACACCCAGTAAATGGATACCGATATAAACGATACAAACTCATGGCAACTCGAACGGTTTTGTGTAAATGGTGTTTGTCACTGTGATTGGCGTTTAACACTTGTAGGATGTGTTGAGAGTGATGCAATCAGAACTATTCACCTTGTGAATATTGGTTTATCTGCCTTTGCAGTTGTACTAGGTACACACTTTAGAAAAATGAAACTAAGCACATTTAATAGATATGCTAATATTGATCTAACTATAATTTTTTATAACTGATTTTAGGCATTTTTCTTTTAGTACGTCGTATTGTTTTCCAGGGCCATCGTTTTATAGAAGTAGTCCCTTCAAAAGGATGCTTTCGACTAAGACCTATTGACTGCATGCTTTTATTCATAGTACTTTTTAATTTAAGTAAGTAAATAAAAAATGTAACTGAACTACTTCTAAAATACTAAATTAATGGTCATGCAGCTCGAGGAATATCTAGTGGAATTATTGTTGGCGACGTTAAATCAAGCATAGTCGTTCGTTCATGTAAGCAAGGATATAATAGTCTAGAAATTATAAAATTTAATTAGCAACATTTTAGGGTTTTACCAACACTGTTGGGAATATGGCTACGGTTCATTCGCATTGTATTTGATTGGTATTGCGCAGACGCTAGTAGATGTATGAATTGTTTATAGTATTAGATTTACCAAAAAAAAAAGTAAACCACTAATATATCCAACAGAGTTACAAAATAGTTGCCCTTGATTGGCTTCCATCTAAAAATCTCATTGAGATAGTTGGTTATACCCTATTCCTGACACCTTTCATTTCAAATGGGATGACTGCATTGGCTGCTGGTTTACTTGCAAGATCACATGTACATACAGCAGAAATATTAACCCAAGTTTTGTATATATTGTGGTTTTTTCACTGTACATTGCTTTCAACCACAGTGTTTATCGCTGGTATTCGCTTATCAAAGCTTCTCAATGAACATTTGTCCCGGTATGATACAACCGGACCTCGCTACATTACAATCAAAAAAAGTATAATCAAGATCCATTTTGTCATTACTATCATTGTCGGTTGTATCATGTCTTATGGTGTTTTCTGTTTAATATACGGGGTAATGCGCAGGGAAATCCTTCAAAACTATACAGCTAGTATTGCGTATGGTGCTGTTTGGAACCTATTAGGCGTAGTGTCAACAATTGGAGTGGAATTTACTATTCTCATCAAGTAAGGCTCAATATCATTGAAAATTAATAAACAGTAGAAGACTAATCTTATTTATTTTCAGTCCTAAAATAAAAGATGGTGACAATAGTCTTGGGCTGAAAACATCTAGCAATGAGGAGTCCACTGCAACGGGACAAAAATCTACTGGCGGAGAGACAACACTTTTTACTAAGACTACAGAAAGTCAAGATTTCAGTGGGAAAATGCAAGATGATATAAAAATAAATTACTTCCAAAATTATACTAGTGATAAAAATACTTGGAGTGAATACCAGCAGAACGAACAAAACGACCTAGAACGTCAACAGATGGAGTACCACGAAGTTTTCAATAGATATAGTTCACACCCAGGTGCAAACTACAAGCATCAGATGGATCAGAACAGTAAATATATCAGTACCTCTGACTCGCCTATTTCATTACAAAATATACGACAAGAGAAAACCCGATTGTCTGGATCTCAAGCAGACGAAGATACTATATATGATGATCAGCATTCCCAGAAGGATTTGGTGGACCCTATTTACTAACTCACAGACAGCACCTGATTTTTTTTTCAAGCAACCAGAAAACAAGAAAAGCTGTTTAATCACTGCTCATTTATAAAAAAAAAAAAACTTATACCTTAATCATACTCCTTAATCAACTTCTGCCATATATAGTAATTTCCCCCAAAATAATAGAAAGCTCATTGTTTAGTAACATTAGATGTATTGAAATAATTATCCCCAATAAATAGCTGTGCATCAACTTATTTTAAAATGACAGGATTGTATCTCATATTGATTATCAATGTGTAACCTGAAATACAAATTCAACATAAAAACGTGCAGTTCGATCCGTTGTGTAAATTTACTGATTATTGGAGACTCCAGTTATATTAAGAAGGAATACAATGACGTCAAAAACCTGTTTTCGAAGCATCAAGGAATTGTTTCATTTTCTGTCTTTTTTCTCTATCATGCTATTAGTAACATCTTTGATGTTTTTTATGTATATTTGTAAAGTATTCAAAGCTATGAGTTGTTAAACATTAAAAGAGGACGGCAATATGGTGCTTCTTCCTTATAATTTTCAATATCCGACAAATAAAAATGCTTTACCTTCAAACCAGTTAACTCAGGGTTTAGAATTTTTTTCAAGTGGGGGATAAAAAAATATTCATCATTTGTACTTTTAAAAACCAGAACATCCGGCTCGCCAGACATACTATATTTCATTATTTTAGTATCATGCCTTGGGTTAATACCAATCTCTCCACCTCTCTTAACCCCTCCTTTTTTTTCTCAGTATGACATTTGAAAACCAGAATATTTTTTCTCACTTAATAATCCACGATATGCTCCAACCTAAACTTGAAAATTTGAAAATATTCTACTAAGCATTAAAGTATAGATGAGCTTTCTCTCAGTTTTTTATTTTACAAGTATATATCTAGAACAGTACCTTATAATAACTAGATTAGAAAAACAAATGAGATAACAGCCTCAGAACACGCAAATATCAAAAAAATCAATGCTCTACATTTGCTATTTCTGTCAGTAAATATGTTTTACAGAAAAAATAAAATGGAAACATTGGATATGATCTATTTTTTATAATGGCAATTTACTACATTTAGATATCTTGTTAAAAGAGATCTTCTTCAAAATGAACATTTTTAACTCATCGTACCAGATCAAAGTACAACAGAATATATTTATATTTTCCTATCATATAACAGGTAGGTTTTATTTATTTTTGAATCAACGTATTCAATAGTTCTATATGTATGAATAGTCTAAATATGTCCTAACACACAGCTTCACTAAGAAGCAAAGGAGCAGCTGATTTACTCTACCATGAGAACTGTCACGGATTGATACAGATATCCACAGACTTAATCATGAGAAGATAATATTTGATTGTTTAATTTGAATAATATTCATGCGATTTTCTTACCATATAAGACGGCGACTCATTCAATATATATATGTACTGTAGTTGATATTCATTTGAAGTATTTATGTGTGTACTTCTTATTCTGCTGAATTACTATCCCAATTTAATTATTTTATTATCTTATTTTTGTTCACATAAATAGCATCGTAATACATCTAGGTTTTTTTCTTGGATCAAAAAATTTATAATGTTATAAAGAATAAGCAATAAGTTAAGTGTTAAATGAATAACTCTTAATAAACTAAACCGCAACAAATGTAAATATATAAGTACATAATAAAGATAAAGATAAAAATAAAAAAGTTGCTGAGGAGAAATCTAAAATCTCCAGAATTATTTATAAATTTTAATGGAAGCCACGTCGTATGGACTTATGGTTTCGTCTCATAGACTTATCTTGGTGTTGGGTAATATTATTTTCTGATGTATTGTTTTTTTGTATTTAAAAGTATCAGTTTTGGTGGTGACGTTCAGTCCTCTTGAATTCATTAAGAGAAATCTTGGGAATAAACTACAAAGTATGGTGAGTACGCTAAAGGATCACGAAAGATAAAGAGCATTTTTTGATCCGTCTCCAAAGAGAGTGTATTCCTGGCTTTTATCGGAATGCTTCCGTAATTTAATCAAAGATGAATACATAGTTTCTTGCTTAATGTGCTTATTTTTATGATATCTCTAACTATTTTTTATATATACATCATCATAATAACCTTTGCTGTAAATCCATATTGAATCTTTTGTAATTTTAAGAAGTAATTTTTTCTATAGTATAAATGTTTTTTTTTGGAAGAATTGAGACTTGAAATGACAGCCTACGAACTATAGAGTATGATAAATTTATTAAAATATTTTCATCATGCCTTTACTTTTGATAAAAATATGAAAGGAATGCAATTGAGCACCATAATGTGGATTTTAGATCACTAACAAGTAGTTGGTTGCGTGCTACAGATTTAACTTCTCATCAATGGTTTATCTATCATGAGTTTGTACAAAGAGATCGGAGATGACCTCTCCAGTTTCTTGTTGGGATCATTTACAAAATAAATCAAAACTTTAGCATGGGCATGTTTTGATAGGTTTCTATTGTCATATTAAGGGTAATAATAATAAATACTAAGTCTTCATTAAAATATGGTAATGTTACTATTATGTTATTGTTATTAAGAGCCATGGAAATATTTATGGAGGCGTTTTGTCATCTGCTAATAATAATGCACCAATTTGAAAGAAGAAAAGTATCAACAGCCATACATTGTGCCACTTATGAAAACCATGTTGTGATTTTGATAATCTCGGATCGGCAAGTGTAGTACTAGCTTTATTATTGAAGTTGAAGACAACTTTCCATATGGTTCACTAACAATACTCCTTAATTTATTACTGTTGTTTGACAGCAAAGTGGTTTGAATTATCATTAACGTAATTTATTCTTATCTCGAGAGCTCATTGGTCAGTTGAAGGTTTTAAAACTTTCAGAAATAATAGCGTTTATTATCATTTCTCTAATTTTTGCAAAAGGTAAAGATATCAAACATCGCTGATAGAGAATCATAACAAATTTAATGTTGTTCAGAAATCTCGTAAGATCGCTATTATTACGGATAAAAGCGAATGAAATAATACAATTACATCCTAAGTACTTACCAATTTATAATATTACTTAGACTTGAATCCCCTTCGCGGATGTGTACTCGCTTCTTATTGACCCATTTCTTTTCTGGAGAAAAAATTCTTACAATATTTAGCTATAAACATATTTTGGCTTTTGGAACGGCGCGAGATTTCTCACATGTTTGCGTTGAAAACATAAAAGCATGGGCTTTAATCAGTGGCTTCTGATGCTATTTTTTTTACCCATTGATAACTTATATCTCTATATATATAATCGAACAAAAGGAATCTTTTATGTATGTCTAGCGCCTTAAATGTATAAATGGAGGTAAATATTTCTCCATTAGACTATAGTAACAGCTTTTCTTTCTTTTAGTTATCTTCAATGTATTGAAAAGAACGCGAACTTGCAAAAATATATTCTAATAGGGTTAATGCTTCGCAAGATATTATATCGATTGTTATGTATGATCCATGTGCCGATCCCTATTTTTTTTTCTATTTCTGGATTTTACTTCTGTCAATAAAAACAGAATACTTTGCGAAATGAGCCCCTTCTTCTCAAAGGAGAGGTGAGTTTTTGTCCTACTTCGCTTTTTGAATAAAGTCCTTGTTATTTAACAAAAGCTGTTGAATTTTAAGGGTATTAAAACAAATAAACATATAGAAGGAGACTCGGGAGCGATTTGATAAATAGCGTTAAACTTCGGTAATACTATGAAATCTAGTTCATTCTGTTAATTACATGATATTAAAGCACTTAATTCTACATTTTTCACGTTGAACACAAGTATTACTTTATAGTTTATGTGAAACCATGAATGAAGTTGAGTTCCTTACATTTCATATCGCTTAACTTTATTTCATTTTTATTAAATGTTTATGAAGAGGCAAAATAAAAAGTAATTATTTGAGGATATGTGATTTACTCTGATTTGACTCTATCTTTGTATGCGCATCTACAAGTTATTGTTTTTGGATTAAAATTCTGCAACTCATCATCCTGGTTATTATGCTTTGGCCCAGGAATCTAGATCAACTATAAAGAAAAGCACATTAATAAAAATTAGGCTAGAGTGCCCTGAAGTTTTCCATTTAAAGCAGCGACATAATGCACAGAGTTTTCAAGATTGCGATGCATTGTTGCTGAAAATACAACTTTAATAAAAATTCATGAAACCCTTTTATCAACAAACAATATATTTCGAGCCTTATAACTGGGTGAGGTATTTTATTTACTCCGTTTGACGGCAAATCAAATACCAGTGTTTTTTACGCATGTACACTCTTAAATAAATGCCTTATGCTAACATCAGCTTCAGCTATGCATTTAATATCATTTAAGTGTTGAAGCATTTTTTTAAAAAAAACACGGTATGTATTCTTGGCACCTCCACACTTTCCATATGCATAATTAACCGGCTTAAATAATTTAATATCCTGAACAGCATGGACGTTAGATAAGTATTCAAATAATACAAAAAAAGCAATGTAACATTATGAAAGCTAATTTTGGATTGATTTAGCTCTTTTAGTCGTGAAGGTTCAGGTAAATAGGAGCCAAATTTCCACTGAGTAAGCCAAAAATGAAAAGAAAAATGAAGTCGGAGTAAATTGGGCCCCGGCTCAATTCTTCGAGATAATAGCCGACTTTCTCGTGCGTGGCACTTAGAGAAATCTGCAAGTTAACGATATGCATTTCCTATATTTTTGTTAATTTAAGATTTATTTTAAGATAAACAGGTTCTAACATATATGGAATTAAATGGAAAGTGCTTTTATAATCACCATTTACCTAAAATCCAAATGATGGCTACCTGAGAAATTGAAATTCAGCGTTAGAATCACTTAACAAGATAAGTTTGTGGATGGCATACCAAGATATCCAGTTGTGTCATCTTTTTTTTTTATTAAGCGAATCATTAGAACCTTTGTTATCTTGGAAATAATGCTCATTATTCAAGTGATTTTATTTTTCTTAAAAAAACGTATATATTATGAAGTAACTATACTAATTTATCATCCTTCATACAGTTATAGATATCATTATTTTAAGGCAGTCAGATAAAATTAAATGTATGACTTTCTGAAATATAGTTAACAGAGAAAGAAAAGAACCACTATGATCATTTTGGTAATAATTTGATTTCAGCACCTCGTCGGTGGGGCGCGTACTGTAAGAAAAAACCAAAATTATATTTGATGAAATACAGAACAATAATACTCATATCCATTTAAAATTAATCTCAGCATGATGGTTTTTGGGTTTTAATGTACTTGACAATGCAGAGCGTATACATTAATTTCCTTTTGAGGATTTAAAAAGATAAAATAACACAACTAGATGTTTTGTTAATCCCATACTTTCAATTCGTAGCAAATGTACATATCTTTGACTCAAATGTTATGTTAAATGTCATTTTTTTAGTCTTGTAATACCACTTTAGTTTCAACAAAAAATTTTCTTGAAAACGCTAGTTTCTTTGATCTACTGTTTATATTCCTAACTTATTATAGTAGTTCTCCAGTTTTGTATCACTATAAATAAACTCCACAATATTGTCACTGATTAAGAAAAGAAGTGCAGATATTATATCTAAAAAATGCGATGCATAGAATCACTGATTAACTATTTGTTTTATTCTTCTCCTTTCTGTTTTTCTCTAGTTTTCATGAAATCTAAAAAGCGTAAGAATGGCCAATAACGATAATCGATTTCGGAGAGTGAAAACAATTACAGGGACAAATCTCTCTGGAAAATGTACGCCATCCGTAAATAACCATGATAATCATAGGAAATAAGGGCCAATCAAGTACTGATCGACGAGAAAAGAGTTTTGCAGTCCTTTCTTTTTTTAGTTTTGTGTAATCTGAGTGTAAAATGGTTACGTAGAGGAGAGTGTTCTTTTATCAATCCAAATTAAGCTATTTAATATCTATTTACCAATTACAAACAGTCGTACAACTAAAAAAATAGCTTTACTTTTTTTGACAGCAGGTTATTACAGGTACAAATTTTTTTTAGAATAAATAGAATTATAATTCTAGGATAGCTTGTTTTCCTTTTCTCCTTTCATCTTCGATCCTTAGAAACAGACCCTTACATTTCTTCTTTAAATCATATTTGCCCTTTCTTTTTTTCTTATTATTTCTATTCAAAAAGCATATACAGAATTTATAAAGTGTGAGAGGAAGAAATGTCAGCAATAGCAGATTCTCATACACTCGAAAGAATATGCATTGACGGTGTATGTCATTGTGATTGGCGTTTAACATTACAGGACTGTGTCGAAAGCCAAGCTATGACCATTATTCATGGCATCAACATTGGTATATCAGGAATGGCTGTTATTTTGGGTAAAAGAAAAAAAATCTGCGATGCCATTATATGCTAAATCTATTTTTCGTATATCACCTTGTCATTAGGTATCGGCTTATTAATCCACCGCGTCATCATGAAGGGTCATACTTTTTTTGAATATAGTTCGACTAAGGGATGTTTCCGTCCTAAACCTATTGACTGCATGTTGTTATTTATTGTTATATTCAACTTCTGTTAGTATCAAAAATATTTTATATTAATCTAAAGCTTATGGAATAACGATTTTTCCTTTTTTCTTTTTTTTATCGTAGTGCGATTACTTTCAAGTACAATTTTGATTGCAGATATTGCTCCAGACATGGTATCTAGATCATGTAAGTACAGTTAATTATTAGAGAAAAAAAAGAATAAAGTGTATAACCAATACTTACATATATTGAAAAATAGTTATGTTTGAGTAAGCCTAATAGATAAGAAAATGTTGGCATCCAACTAATCTGTCAATTAAAAAAAAATAGATTTCCGTGGCAGTTCGGGTTCGGAGCCTTTGCTTTATATTTGATTGGTATCGCTCAAACTTTAGCGGATGTAAGTAAATTAAGTAAAGTCTGAACATTAACTTCCTTATACTTACTTTGGATTTTTTTTAGAGTCATAGAGTAATTGCAAATAGTTGGCTTCCGTCACCACGACTTGTTGATTTTATCGGCGGTTCAACTTTCTTGGCACCATTTATTATGAACAACCCAATGTCTTTAGCAGCCGGTATTCTTGCTCGTGACAATCTTCCTATGGCCGAAGTTTTAACTCGTATCCTTTACGTATTTTGGTTTATTCATTGTGGCGGACTTTCTATTACAGTATCATTTTCTGGTATTCGTTTAATTCGCATTTTAAACGGACATCTCGAAAAGTTCAACACTTCTGGTCCTAGATATGCCTCAGTAAAGACTGGTATTTTTAAAATCCGTACCATCATGGGTATTAGTATTATTTGTCTATCCGGATTTGCGGTTTTCCTCCTAGTGTTTGGTATTCTCAGAGAAATGATTATTGTAAACAAGGTTGGATCTATTGTACTTGGCGTACTTTGGAATTTCCTTGGCGCTGTTTCCACTTTTTGTTGTGAGTTAGCTATACTATTCAAGTAAGTATAATACAAAAAATATATCTTTTCAACATAAATATACTCATGAATACCTATAGTCCAAAGATTGATGGAAATACAAATATTGGATTGAAGACCTCCAGTAACGAAAAAACTAGTCAAGCAGGAGCTGGTACTTCTTACACAAATTTTTCAGTTCAGGAGTATTCCACATCAGCAATTCAAAACACTAGTTTCAACGGCACTCTAAGCCATAACGCATTTGATGAACTAAAACAACAGCAACTTCAGTACCAAAGTGTTTTCCAGAAGCATAACAATCATGTTCATCAACATAACACGAAGAATCCAGCGAACATGGATCTTAATATTGGAGAAGTGAAGGTTTCATCATTAGGTATTCCCCTCCAGGATTTTGAATACGAAAACAGTGATATGGTTGATGAAAAATCAGCTTTCCCTCCAGCAAGTGGGCATAATAGTATAGATGATGACGGGAATTCACAGTTGGATCTTGTGGGTCATGCCGGAAAATACTAATTATACAGATTCCTATAATAGTTGACTTTTATCTTTTATTCTCGCTCTTATGTATTATATTCTTTTTTTGTCATAATCATCCCCCTTATTTATAGAAAGCATTTATTACGTATTTTCACATTATTCTTATTTATTTACTTGGTTACTTTTGCATATAAAGAAAACTTTGTGATGTCTATTATTATTGGCTTAAGCTATTAAAATCATGGTAAAAATAAATATGGCATAATCCCTTCTAATGAGCTGTGGAAACATGAGACTAAGTAGTTAATAATAAGATGCTAGGTGATGGTTTTTGTTTGAGTATTATTCGAAGCTTTTGGGAAAGGAGAGGATAGGCGGGGAAAGGTTTCTTTATTAGGAAAAAATAGTTGACTCCGTCTCTATGCTATCTCCTATACTCTAAAATGATTACAATTCTAAAATTATCTATATTCTAAATTTCATAAAGGGATACATTAACATAAAAACCGCTATAATTAATACAAGAAATATATGTGTTTATGAAAGACAAGCTGATATTATTTTAGACGATGGAGATGATATAGAATCATGTTGCCATTCAGGAATGATAAATTAGAAATAAAGAGCAAGGATTTATTTAAAAAAAATACGAAATGGTTTTCATGTATACTTTTATTCCTTTATTTTATATTCAACATTTAATCGTCCTCCAGATTGCCTTCCAACTCATCCATTTCTCCTTTAGCTTTATCGTATTCTTCCTGCAAGTCAGTATTTTTCTTATCCCAAATTCCAATCTCCTGTTCAAGTTTAATAACCTTCTTACTAAGCTGTTCAGCATGTAAATCAGCTTCACGAAAACTAGAGTAAGTATGAATTATAATAAACAATTTTTAGTTTGCCTCATATATTGTATGCCTTGTTACAAACTTTCGAAGTTTCAGCTAAAAATAATGGCAATATTACTTACTCTTTAGTTGAAGAGACCAAGTTAGTTTCAGCTTCTTCGAAAATTTCTTCCAAATTTTTGACACGATTTGTAAGGCTTGTAACCTCTTCTTCCTTTACTTGATATGTAGATTCAAGTTGTTCAGATTTGGCTCTTAATTCCTCGGCGCGTCTTTGGGCTGCGTCAAGTTCGCCACGTAGACTTTCAAGTTTCTATCATGCTTATAATAAATACAAACTTCCTTTACTACAGAGGGAGTGACAGCCCTTTCTGGATAGACTGTTTCATTATAAACCTACCAGCTTAAACTTTTCCATCTTGTATGCTAATAATGAGTGTGTTGCAGAAGAAAGATAAAACAAAAATAGAGGAGACCACTCATGGAAGCTTTTAAATGTATCAACGGAATTTCAAAAATAATGTGACAGATTCCAGATATAGATATGGCTGGTAAGTCGTTCCAAGAGTTGAACTTGAAACAAAAATAAATATGGGTAATCGACAAATCAGGGCTCTCCCGTCAGCAAAGTCTATCCTTTAAATGACCCATTGGCAGCTCTTGGGTTTATCACTTTTAATTGTATTTACAGAAGCACGCTGGAGAAAAAGGAGATTACCCGAGGGGCATATCGTTTCGACAAATAAGAAACGAATTGGCATGCTTAATATGCATGAGCTTTTATATTTAAATTCATACGCAGATGATAGAGTACTATTTCATCATGCGATAATACCCAATGCAATCAAATATATATCAGGTCAAGACAAAAATGCGTGATAATCGATTTGACCGGAAATTCAGGTCCTGAATTTGCTTCCAAGCTTCGAATTTGGTGGGTGATACCAACTCAACTTTGGTATTATGGTTGTGGATCTTTATGGGAGCATGTGTTTCGTACTATTTTTGGGGAAGCTATGCGTTGGGTTTAAAACTTCAGCTTCATGGCATTCACCATCTTACACTCAATTTTTCTGAGCGACTTGAGAGCCAGTTTTTATCAGCTCTTTGGAATGCCTTTCTGTGGTGATCCTTGTTAATCACGATTCATTTTCATGACATAAACTGAAGCACTAGTCTCTTTTTTTTTAATTTTTTATTTCCATTTTTTAGATTTCTCTTCTTGCAATTTGGAAGTAAATGACACCGTTACTCCTTTGTGCTATTGTACTTTTAGAGCACTGAAAATGAAATAAGGCTTCAAAATGAAGGGCAATGTCCCTCATAAAATAAAAAATATGGATGCAAGCCAACCAACTGACATATATATAAAGCATTCTTGAACTAGCAACATTGCTCTGATAGCTACCTTTTACAATTAAATGTATAAACATCATTCTCCTTTATTTCATAACTTCAAACGCACAATGTAAATAACAGTATTTTTTTAAGAGTATAAAAAGCCAAGTTTATTAAAACAGTCAAATGAATAATAATACAAAGAAAGGTACTAGTGCTCTAGTTCACATAATCAATCGAAATCAATTATGCTTAACAA
>VCJC01002936.1:36449-52229 GCA_024140195.1 Backusella luteola | reverse complement strand
AAAAAAAAAAAAAAAAAAAAAAAAAAAAAAAAAAAAAGAGAGAGAGAGAGAGAAAGAAAAGACTTATTCACTCTGTACCTTGCAGTTCAACGCCATCCAGATCATATCCCCACCTCGGAAAACAATGTTTTATTCTGGTCTCATCATGAGGTAGGCTTATTATAATAGTATTAAAAACTTATGCGTGTTTATTTACATGGTACATGTATAGAAAATTGTTGTGGTTGATAATCGACTTGCTTTTATTGGTGGTTTGGATTTATGTCTTGGGTAAGAAAATGATTATAGTTATCATAGAGAATGTTCCTAACATTCTTTTTGTTTTATTTTAAATATATACTTAGACGTTTTGATACACATGCTCATAGTCTTTCGGATTATCCCGCTGAAGGACACGATAA
The DNA here is from genome assembly GCA_024140195.1 of Backusella luteola. Classification (NCBI taxonomy): domain Eukaryota; kingdom Fungi; phylum Mucoromycota; class Mucoromycetes; order Mucorales; family Backusellaceae; genus Backusella; species Backusella luteola. The sequence continues at coordinate 51,828 of VCJC01002936.1, read as the reverse complement.
AGAAGTATTCCCTGGTCAAGACTATTCCAATCCACGCGTCAAGGATTTCAATAATGGTATAGTTCTATTATTTCCTCACTTGATCATTACATACTCACATATGTTTTATAGTTGCTGAGTTTGACAAGTCACTGGTTAGCAAAACAAATACTGCCCGCATGCCATGGCACGACGTTAGTTTGGGTGCAGTAAGTGATAAACTCAAAAAAAATATATATCATCTTCTTACCTGTTAAACAATAGGTTGGTCCTATTGCTCGAGATATTGCTCGCCATTTTATTCAAAGATGGAACTTCTTGAAGTCCTCAAAAAGTATGCACCGTTCTCAACTCCCATTTTTGATGCCTAAAGGTGAATTTGTGGCCGACAGAGATGAAAGTAACTTTGAAGGCTCTTGTAAAGTACAAATATTACGAAGCTCTTCTAAATGGAGTTCAGATATTGAGAGAGAAGTAAGTCATTATTATTTGTTGAGTTTATAATGGTTTTTAAATGAATCTTTCTTTTCATGATAGCACTCTATCTATAATGCGTATATTGAATGTATTGCTTATTCAAAGCACTTTATTTATATTGAAAATCAATTCTTCAGTAAGTTTTGATTTTAGTAATGATAAAAAAAAAAAAAAAAAAATTATTGATTATATGGTTTTCTCAAACTTTAGTAAGTACTACTCAAGAAGACAAGGTACTTCGTAATAAAATTGCTCAAGCACTCGTTGAACGTATTCGCCGTGCCCACGAAAAAGGAGAAAAATACCGTGTCTACATTATCATTCCACTTATTCCCGCTTTTGAAGGTGACTTGGCTGCCAGTGAGTCTTCTTCTGCTAGATCGGTGATGCATTTCCAGTACATTAGTATTTCAAGAGGAGGAAATTCCATCATGGAAAAATTACGCGAGTATGGTATTGACCCTGATCAGTATATTAACTGGTTTAGTTTGAGAAACCATGGTGAGATTAAGGTCGAAGATGAACAAGATGAGAGACAGAAATATGTCAGTGAATTGTTGTATATTCACGATAAATTGATGATTGCGGATGACAAGATTGTGATCATGGGTTCAGGTATAGACACATGGCATTTATATCAGACAAATGTACTAATAAATGTCATACCGACTCCAAATAGCAAATATCAATGATAGATCTATGGCTGGTAACCGTGATTCCGAAATTGCAATGATCATTGAAGATACCGAAACAATACCATCTTATATGGATGGTAAAGAGGTAAGTTTTTTCTTAAAAGAGTGTACTTGCACTCTTGAGTTGTATTTCTATTGTTCATTATTATTGATACACTACTTTCTTTATAGTACCAAGCTGCTAAATTTGCCCATACGCTTCGTATGCAGCTGTGGAAAGAGCATTTAGGTTTACTCAACTGTGATAAATGGGAGAACCTCTTGGACGACGAGGAAAAAGCAGATGATGATGAAGTAGACGACCTTGATATCGCACGTAAACGCTACAATCACTCATACCCCCTTATGACACGCTCCATTAATAATTCCAAGGATATTCAAGATATTGAGACCGATGAACCTGCCAAAATGTTGGATCGTGTTAGTAGAAGCAAGAGTGTCTTTGACAGATACAAAATGCACCATAAATACAATACAAAGAGACACGACGCAGCTGCTTTGGATCCACTTTCTGAACGCTTCTACCAACATGTCTGGTTAAAGACGGCCAACACAAACACAGAGATATACAGAAGACTTTTCCGATGTGTGCCTGATGATACTGTGCACACTTACGAACAACACCACCAGTTTGTCCCTAAAAATGATACTACCGAGTATGGTCATATCGCCGATCCTGATCTCGATGTGGAACAAATTGAAACTCAATTGAATCGCATTAAGGGCCATCTAGTGAAATTCCCAGTGGATTACTTGAAAGATGAGAACTTGGTTGGTGGAAACATTTTAGAAACTGTTACGCCTCTTATTATCTATACATAACATCGACATATCATCTTATTTACTCTTTTTTATCTACTTATATTAATAAACACCTTTACATTATTTTTTATCAGAACAACAGACTTGAACATTCTCCTCTTTATTTAAACAAGTACTTTTTAAAGAAATCATTCCTTCTCACCAACATTGAGAGACTTGATATTGCCATTAAGCCCTTCATTTCTCTGAGCAATAACTTCCTGAAGCTCCTTAGGGTTGTTGAGATTAGGGTATGGGACATCCGGAATAGGTTTACCCAAAAATTCGCAAAGTCTCTCCCATCCTTCACCAAGTTCCATGACTAAAAGGTTCTCCTTTGGCACAGAGTCCATTACCTCTTGATTATGCTTTAAAAATGTAGCCATTCCAGATTCTTTATCATCAAGATTTCCATGAAGAGGGCTTGTAGGTCCTAAGGTAAAAGCACCCAGCAGCCTCAATACCTCCAGTGATCTCTCAGCGTTGTTACGATTTTTGGGATCCTGCAGAATATCAGATGCCTTTTTAATAGAGATATACCAACTTTCAGGATCGCGAACAGTTAGGACAACCTTGGCATCAGGATACTTTTTAATAAGATCTTTGTACCATAACCATGTGGGAACGTCCACCGCGGCGTTGTAGTTTTCATAAAGCTTGTCCCAATCTGCTTCATCACGGTTATCAATGGCGTCCTTGAAGCGCTCTAAATCTAAGGATTCATCATCATAGAAGGATCTGAAATGGATTGTGTTGTATCTAAAGCCAATCATGTTTAGTATCTCTTTCCCATCCTTTTTTTGTTTTGTTTCGAGTTTCATTACACTTACCCGAGGATACCCAAAGCAGTCTTGAGACTGATTGTTCCTGTTCTGCTCATTCCAGGGCAAATCACTTCTAATGGTGCCATCTTTTAGGTGCTAGTATTGAAGGAAATGAAAATGGTATAAAAAAAACGTGAGAGAGAAAAAGAGAAGATAAAAAGCTGTGATTTTAAATGAGAAGTACGATAAATATCTTTTCTGCCAATGCATGTTGTGCTACCGTAATTATGCTCTTACACAAATAATGTAGCGTCCGAAACAGACATCTGGCCAACTTTTGAATACTCCATTTCCTAATATTAAGAGCCACTCCACAGGATCTAAGGGGAGGATGCTTATGTTAGACTTTGCTTTATGAAATGAGATCAGTTCCTAAAACATCATCTCCTCTTTGCTACGCATATATTTTTAGTAAATATAGAGAACGAATAAAAAAACAAACAAAACTGCAGAAGCATGTAAAAAAAAAACAGGAACAACAAATAGAATAATACGTTACCCTGAGCTCTTTTGAGACTCCCTTTTTTAATTAGACTATACAAATACCTTTTTCTTCTTCCTTTGTGCTGTTATTTTATGTGGGGGGGGGTTTTTTTTCCTTAAACGTATGTGGTTAATTATTGATGGATTCATTCATAGATATGATCCAATGCCATGCCAAAATCACAAGAGCACGCGTATATATTTTGTTTGTGTCTATTTATTCATTTAAATATATAAACTGTAACATTAGCGATTCACAATGATTGAATTATAACTAAATGAATGGACCCACTCGCAGTAACGATAAACATTACCAAAGGAGTTATCATTCGCATCATTTATTATACCTCTTTTTATATTTCTAATTCATTTCTTTCCTTAGCGAAATACTTTTCAGAAATGGATCTTTTTGGTAACGTAAACTTGTTTTTACTAAAGTGACCAATGAACTAACAATCCAATTATACCTTAGTTAGCGAAAAAGAATTAAGTGATTTATTGTTTGCAAAGGCTAAAAAACAAGACCCCGATAACCTTTCAATGCTTGGAGACCTATGCTTCCGGAATGGTGACTACAAAAACGCACTGGGTTGGTATAAGATAGCAGACGATAAAGACCATGCAGATGGACAGTACATGCTTGGTGTCATCTACCACCACGGTTTTGGTGAACAGCAAGACTATCAACGTGCCCTAGATTATTTTCTAAAGGCATACGAAAATGGAAAGGATACAGCCGGTACAAGCATTGGACGTGCATATCACTTTGGATTCGGGGTCGAGCAGGATTATGAAAAGGCAATGGAGTATTACATGGCAGCAGCAGATAGTGGTGATTTTAATGCGGAATACTTTATTGGGTTGCTATATGAGCAAGGAGATGGTGTCGAAATGAATATTCAACTTGCTCTGGAATGGTATGATAAGAGTGCCGAAAATGGATCAAAAGAAGCCAGAATCTGCAAAAACAGGTTACATAACGAGGGATATAGACTTGATAAAAAACATAATGGTAAGTCTTTGTAGATATAAACGCAATAAATTATTCATTTTTATAAAGATATAAAGTCGCTTAAAGCCAAGTTGAATGACGCAAAGAAAAATTTAGTCGCCTCTGAAAATGAGAACGACCACCTGAAGAAAGAGGCGAAAAGATTAACAAAGGATATAACATCTATCAGAGCAATGTATGATACTTATAAAGAGGAGGAATCTAAAATGATTCAAAAGAAGGAGGACCTCTCCAAATTACGAAAAGAATGTGCGAGAATAATAATGAGATATGTTGTTGACGATGACGATAATGAATGAACCGCCTTATTTAAAAAATAAATATGTAAATTATGTTTTACTGTTAGATTAATTAATCAGACCGACGCTCTAAAAGAAGTATATGACTATACAATGGTGTCATTGGCATACCTATTATTATGTAGCTGCCGTTATTTTCAATAATAACAATGGCTACTATTTATTTGGACCATGTTCCATTCTTTTCAAATGCGATAAGTACCAACACGCACTTTTCATTTCTTTTCGTTTTATTTCAACTTGTTTTAATATATTTTATAGCATGGATTTGATAAATCAAATATTTCGCAAGTATTTTATCCTATATACACCCTGATGGAAGGAAACACGCATAGCTAACATACTCTCTAGTGGAGACACCAATACAGGAAGATCCCTTAATCTATTCAAGACATGATGAAAATGATGAACTTTCCAAAGCAGCGGATATATTTTACAACAAAAAAGACTATGGTGCGGCTCGAAAGCTCTACGAACTAGCCTCTGCAGATAACAACGGTTTCAGAGAAAACGGAAGCGCCTATGCCAAGTTAAAATTAGCTTACATGTTCCACCATCTCCGAATGCCAAACATGGAACTTGCTATACGATTCTATTCAGAAGCATATCGATGTGGACGTATAGAGGCAGGTAATAACATTGGATGTATTCATTTCAACGGTGCATCTATCCCAAAAAACCTTACAATGGCCTTTCAATATTTTCTGGAGGCAGCTACCAAGGGTAACATGTATGCTCAATACAATACAGCCAGATGTTATAAAAAGGGCTTTGGGGTAAAACAGGATCTTGTGGAGGCATTAAACTGGTACACAAAGAGTGCAGATCAAGGGTTCGAACTTGCAAAAAGGAGGGTTTTTTGGTTGAATCAGAAAGGCTATTTTGTTGAAAGAAAGGGTGAGTTTTAAAACCACAAGAGTGTTGATAAGCGATATTAATAAACGCAATTAGTTGATAAGCGCGCTACCATCACCGCAAAAAGATTAACATTGATGAAACGAAAAGATGCAAGACACTCACTCTCAGGCACGCTAGAAAAACAAACCAAGTTTATAGCAAATATGTACTAAACATTACATGCCAAAGACCTCATTGTTCTTTGGCAAAATCAATAAAACGGCTTCTGAGCTTAAAAAAGTTTTTTTTTCACTCTTTCTTTCTTTCTCTCTGTGAACCTTTTGTTGTAACAATATAAGAATGGTTAGATCTTTAAAGTAACAAGCACAATAAACACGACTGATCTAACAAAACGTGCTTCTTGTAGCCGCCTTTAAGAATAGCGTCTATTGACGAATACAAAAAGTCTTTAACTCGAGAAGGTAAAGCAAAATACTTTGACTTGACTCTTCCTAACTTGTCTCCACAGATGCCATTCTTGAACAACACATTTACAGCAACGTCATATCGGAATACATTGAGTGTGGAGGAGCACCCATGGACGCCGTCAACATGCTGAGCGAGTCCTACATTGGTGTGCCCTCCATGTGCAATGTCACTGCTGCTTCGGTCAGCACCATTTTAGGACTTGACAGTCAGGCCATCATGCATGCCACTCTTCGTGAACATTTTCAAAAGCAATTCAACCCCAAACAGTTTGATCATTACTTTTTGACGACAGAAAGAGATTGGGATCAGCACATTTCTTTTATTATTAACGATCCCGAGTGGAGAAGGACGATTTATGACTTGTTGGCAGCCCATACAACGTGTGCGTTTTTAAACTTCATTGTTTTGGTAAGAACGGACGACATAGATATGTTTTATGCTGAAACTGTAAATGACTAGAGAATATCCGAGGCAGGCTATCAAAACGAAGTATCACAACTTAAAACAGCGTCCACTTATGTTCGTGTTTACAATATGATTTTGGAAAGTGCATTCAAGGAGATTGTGACAAAGGACGATATTGAATTTGACGATACTATACCCAACTTGGTGGTAAAGCAAATGATGAACAAGGAAAAGAGAGGAGAGTTCATGTGTTTTTTTATGATTAGAGAGTTTGCTGCGAAAGACAAGAAACGTATCTTTATGCACAAATCTTGATTCGACGCGTCTATGATGAATTTGGAGCCGAGCCACTTACACGCCTACGCCGTGAATTGGAAAAGGTGGCCAAGGCAAGCGGAAATCGGGCATTTGTGGATTTACTCAATTCATACATGTCGCATACACCAAATGACATACTGAAGATAATCAAATCAATTATGAATGGTCACAATATTACACCGGGTGACATTATTATGGTAAGTGGTCGACGATGATGATGATGATGGTGGTGGTGGTGGATGGGCTACATTGGATATTGATATGTAAAACTAGTTGAGACGTATGTATGATGCTGCCAATCCTCCTCCTGCTCATCATCTGTGTAACTACGATCTGATAGGTAATGATATATTATATCTTTTACACCCGTTACCATGGTGACGAAACTAAATAAATACATGCATTTAGTCAAGTTCCTCAAGGCATTATATGTACCCAACAATGGCCAGGTACTAAGAGCAGAAATGGTAGACAATGTCACCTTTTTAATTGCATATGCTACCACTGTAAATGATGCTGAAAAGAAGGAGGTAAAGGCAAAACAAAGCAGATATTAAGCTGCTTATGCTTACTAATGTATATAGAATGAAAAACAAGAGGTGGAAAAAGTGCAAGAGGTTCTCAAAAGTCTCTACCACGCCATTTTGCCCAAGACCGAAACGGGTACCATGTTGGGAGCCACCAAATATATCATTAGTGCCATCCGCTACCCGGTTGGCTCGATCGGTGTACTCTTTTGGCTCGAATACATGGCGATCCACACAGGTTATTTTGATACTTATTTCAACACTAGCCAAGTGCCTACATTGCATTTATTTATTGACGAGATTGCCAGCCGACATCAACTTCAACAGCCCATTGTGTTTGAGGTGATCAAAACATGTATTCGTCATAAATATACCTTGTTTGCACCAGAGATATTGGTAAATAGTGGGAAGAATAGTAAAAGAGTGTGTGCTTATAATGCGTTTGTTTGTTTTGCTTTTGTTGATCTTTTTAGATGGCATTACAAAAAACATGGGTCGATCGTATGCTTTACTTGGTTCAGCTAGGCTATACAACACCGGTGCTAAAGTTCTTTGGTGGAATGGGACGTGATCTGGACGATAGCTTGATTGTACACTTTGTTAAAAAGGTAAATTCGATAAATACGGTGGTGCAGTGAATTCGATAATAACTATATATAGATTTTAAGAATGGCACAAGCACCTTATAGTACTACGTTTGTACAACATATGGTGTTGATTGTAGAACCTATCCTTGAAAACCTAAAACTGATAAAAGATGTTGAGCAACTCGTCATCAACTTTTTACGTAAGTAATGAAAATAGATTGTGAATGAATTGCATTAATCGTTATTTCAATAACAATAGAGCAAGCCACTGTTGATTCCGGTAGTCTTGAACCGGAATACGAAACAAGAATACGTTCCATCTTGAGCGACTTTGAAAAGAAGGCCGAAAAGAAGAAGTAGCACAGTCTTTCCTTTTACATTCTTTTTTATTCTCCGACACAACCGCACTTTTTTTTCTTATTTTTTTTTCTTTATTATATAGCGACATTTTCTTTTTCTTCTCTTGCTATCATAAATAAAGCCAGCATTCAATAGCAACAGTGATAATAATAATAATAATAATAATAATAATAATAGCATAAATACAAAAAGATAGAAAAATGCTTCACGAAGAAGACGATCCTTTATCAAGCTCCATATTTGATATTCCTTCCAATTCAACAAACATGCTCGGCAATTCCATGTCGGCGTCTATGTTTAGTTCACAGTACGAAGAAGATCCATGGGGTGGCTCCTCTACCATGGAACGCTCTTTCCCTTCTTCCAATCTAAGCTACTCTACCACTCACACAACAGCAGATGCCATTGGAAAGCCACAAGTCCAACTTACGGCATCGACGGTACTTGGTAAATGAGACAAATAATAATAACAGTCGCAGTGATATTAAAAGTAAACATGCTTAGGTAGTATAAGATTGCCTGATATTTACGATAGCTTATTTTCACAACACCAACGGTCGGGAAGAGTGTCACTTTCAAGTTTAAATGACTTACTATCAAAAGGAAATATCACCGCTTATCAGATTGAACGGGTAAGAAAGAAGAAAAGCGATATTTGCATTTATACACATTCATTTACTGATAACGACGATAGATCATGCAAGTGGTTGTGCCGAATGGCGCGTCTTATGTGACTCGATCTGAATTCAATACTACCATTGCACTCTTGGCGTGTGCACAAAATAACATTGGTAAGAAAAGAGTTTTTATATAATAAACATGAAAACTAATAAACAAGAGTGTAGATGTTTCATTGGAACAGTTGTTTAAAAATCGAAATTGTAAAGTATATTAAAACATGTGGTTTTTTGCTATAAATATTTAACCATTTTATAGATTTACCCGAACCGAGCATCAACTATAGCGAACAGCACCAAAAGGTGATGCGACCTACAACAGATCATCCCATTTCACCACCAAAAACAAACGGACATAGCAGCTATCCCGGCATGACCAAGCGATCGCCCACTCTTTTATCCAGCGCGTCAGAGGAGGAGGAGGAAGAAGAAGAAGAGGCGGATCTTGTTCAAAACGGGGCTGTGGAAGATGGCAGTCATACCAAAAGGAAAGGACAGCTGGATACACGCCATTGGTTTCAGAATGTGGAAGACATCCAGGTGACGGTTGCGCCCGAACGAGAGGGGTTTATATTTAAGCACGTTAATTACATTGTTACAAATGAAAAGAGGTCGTCGATTGTGCTGAGAAGATACAGTGATTTTTGGTGGTTATTAGAGGTCCTGCTACGTCGCTATCCTTTTAGATCATTACCTAATTTACCCCCTAAAAAGCTAGGTGGCCGTAAGTGGGAGTTTATATATTTGTAGGGAGTTTTTATTCAATATATTGTTTTAGGTGATGCTGCTTTTCTTGAAAAGAGAAGAAAGGGTCTTTTGCGTTTCATCAATGCCATTATTCGTCACCCCATTTTAAAGCAAGACGAGATTGTCAACAAGTTTCTTACCGAGCCCTCTGAGCTATCGGCCTGGCGCAAGCAGAACCCACCCATCTTGGACGAGGAATTTAAAAGAAAACCATATCCGATTCGTGAATTGGAGGGGATGCTGCCTGATAATCTGGAGGAACAGTTGCAGAAAGCCAGAAAGAGAATTGCCGCTGGTGTGAATCATTATATTAATCTGTGCTTCATCATGGAAAGAATGATCAGAAGGATGCATGGTCAGGCTACGGATTTCTCTCGTTACTCTATTGCATTAAAGTAAGTTGATGTCTTGTTTTTTGTCTATGTAATGCTTATTTCATCATCAATAGCTCACTTGCAGAAGCAGAGCTGAGATATCACGCAGGTGAATGTAGAAACTGTCAACATGTGGTAAAGGGATATGAATTGGTGGCAAAGCACATGCAGCAAGAGAGCAGTGTCTTGGAGGATCAGGTCGGTAATGCGACGGATGGCGTGTTGGAGAATTTGAAACGCTTTAGGGATTTGCTCGTTTCTTTTAGGGTAAAATACATGTCTTTTTGTATATTCTACAATATGAATACTAATGATAATAATAATAATAATAATAATAATAATAATAATAATAATAATAGGATCTTGAGGAACGTCGAGAAAAACTATCTAGTAATCAAACAGATGCCATTACCAAGCGTATAAGCAATAACAGATCCAAAATCAATCAAAGTAAAGGCGTGCCTGGTATAGAATCTGAAGTAGAAAGATTAGAAGAAGCAGTAAGAGCAGTACGTCATTGTTCATATTATTTACTATTTTTATTTCTATATCATACTAAGCTCTATTATGTAGGATGAAAGAGAATTATCTGCTCAAAAAGACCGTCTCGTCTTTATTCGATTTTGCATGTGGTCAGAGTTGATATACCTTCATAAACAACAAGCCTTTGTCTCTTTACTTTATCAGGACTTTGTCAAAGAAGCCATCCATTTCTCAAAAAGACGAGTTGATAATTGGCAGGATCTAGAGGCTCCTACTTTTGATATGCCAACGGATGTAAACTTGTTTGAGTAGAAAAAGGGAGAAAAAAAAAAGAAATACTTTCTTGTATATATATACATATAAATAATAAAGAAAAAAAAAGAGAGAGGGTTGTTCTTTTTAGTATTAAAAAATATGTTGTGGTTTGATTGTCCATTGATATATTTCCGATTATATATAATTATATAGGAATAATTACCCTTTGTCTTTTCCATCTCTCTTTTACTCATTCATTTCATAAAATGACAGATGAACCCATCATCATGATAGACTCTCTTCATATCAGCGACGCTAATGGTCTCTCGAAGCCATCACCGGTGTTTTTAGCGCCCCCCTCAAGCTCGCCCTTACTCACTCCCCGTGATAGCAGCGACACGTTTTATTCTCCTGCAGAATCCCAGAAAATGATACAAAAGCAGTTTCAAGAGATTCAGGTACTTCGACATGACCTCACTGCTCTCAATCAAAAGTACATTCTACAGATTGAGCAAAGCGATTCAGCCGAGCTGGAAAAGCAAAAGGTGGAATCCGAAATTGAGGATTTATCCAGGCGTCTGTTTGAACAGGCCAATGAGATGGTCTCACACGAGAAAAGGGCTAGATATGTGGCGGAAAAGAGACAGCGTCAGTTGGAGCATAGATTGGAGGCGTTGGCTGAGGATTTGAAGAATGAAAGAGCACAATTGAATGAATTGCGCATCAAATTTGAAAAAGAGGAGGAAGAGCAAGAGGAAGAGCAAGAAGAACGAGCAGTGCATCCCTTGGAACAGCAGCCACAGCGACGCCTATATTTACCCAAATCACTCGACCAGAAATGGTTACAGCTCTTTACAGATTTTCTAAAGGCAGCCTGCTCACATTCACTCGTCTCGTTACACGGGTTACCGTTTCTAAAGCTCTGCATGGAGATGGATATCGGGCCATGCCTCCGATTCGGCCACACTACCAAGCCAAAGAGTCACCACCTGTCGGCTAAGCGCGTCCTTGACACCATCATGTATCACCCTTGTTATATCGAGCCCATGAGCGATCAGCAAAAGAAGAGATTATCTCATAGTGAGATTCAAAACAAAAAGAAGCGATCCACTCCACCCACAAGGAGAGCCTCCTTTGCATTTGGGTTCCGTCAGGACACAACGAGCTGTTACGGTTGTGGATCAAACGACGTCCTCTATCGATTCAAACTCAAGGCAGAAGACAAGGAATGGTTTTTTATCGATAAAGCATGCCGTGATCAGCTTGTTGCTGTATGCGACTTTTATGTATTCATTCGGCATGTTCAATCGGGTTTACAAAGGAAGAGCAACCAGGGTTTATTTCAGGAATGTCTTTGGTTAAGATTATGTATGTTTTGGGCAAGATCAGGTGTTTCACTTTAAAATAATTTATTTATATTATATACATTTTGTTTACAAAAATATTAAAAAAGAGGAAGACTTTTTAAGCTTTTTTTTGGGGGGGAGAAGGATTTACATTATTTTTTAAAGGATTTTATACGTTTCAGGAGTTTAGTACCAACGGATTTAGATCTTGTCAATTTGGGTTGATCAATTATCTCTTCTTTTGAAGAGAAGGATGAAAAAAAGCGTTTAATTGATTTTTGGCGTTTTGCGGTTGTGAATGAAAAGGAAAACAAATCGCTGAGCATGCTGGATCGAGGGGATGAATGCACCTCCAGTTCCAGTTCAATCGTATCGAGAGAATCGGTGCTGACGGACTTTATATCATCGTCATCGATTAATGAGGGTTCGGATCTAGAGCGTCTATATTCTAAAGACGACACACGTTTAGGTGGTGGGGTGACCAAGTCCTGATGGTACTGGGGGTATCTGGGCTCATCAAATGAGTTGCTTCGGCGGTAGGTTGGTAGTGAGAGGTCCAAGCAAAATTCCATGTCAAAAGAGTCTATTAACTCGGCCTCCAAGTGAATAGCATAATTTGTTTCTTCTTCTTCTTCTTCCTGCTTGTTATAATAAAAGCTAGTGGTTCTATCATTAATTTGTATGATGGATTGAGTACAGATGAGTTGAGTATAACGCTGAATAATTCTTTCAATATCTCGCTGCGTCTTTTTTTCCAATGATTCGGGTGTAAAGAACTCCCAGCGTGTCATTCCATAGTCCTCCTCCTCCTCCTCATCATCATCATAGAGTTGTACAAGTAAATTCTTTATCAATGCAGTCTTTCTGAGTGACCCATGATCCATTGTCGAAAACGTAAGTTGTGCTAGTTTATAATTAGAAACTGCAGCAAGACGACATTTATTCAGCATCATGTTATTAATAAAAGAGTGATATATATAAAACAAAAAGAACAAAATGATGAAAACAGACATTATTTATTTATTAATTTTATAATTGCATTGATATTCCGAATTCATCGCTGTCATATAGTAATTCTATTTTTACTTTTTATTAATCCCCTTGGTTTATATTTTTATTATTGCATAAAGAACATGGTCTCGTTTAATAGTTTATGACGTTGTTTACATCTCCCTCTTTTTTGTTTGGCGATTGTTTATTATAAATCTATTTGACATGTTCAAAAGGTTTATTTATTAGTTGCTTTTCAACTTGATTTCAAAATTAGAATAAGGTCCAGAACACAGCCTTAAAGTGGCTCTCTTTTACCTCTCTCTCTCTCTCTCTTTCTTTCGTTCTTTCTCATTCGCTCTCCTGAAAAATATAAAAACTTAATTGTTTTTTGTTTTTTGTTTCTTTTATTTGTTATTGCTGAACCCTTTTTTTATTATTTCTTTTTTTCTTAAATTCTATTTTTGGTAGTTTAATGACAGAGCTGGGCTTTGACAGAGCAAAAGATATATAACCTCCTGTTCACTTTTTACTGTCTTATTGTAAGATATGAATGGCTTTGATCATGAATAGAATATGAAAATGTTTCAAAAAAAGACAATTTACTTGTGTCTTGTATATAAAAATAATAATAATAATAATCAACTTTTTTCTTCTTCTTTTTCTTGTTCTTTCTCCTGTCCATCATCTTCTTTTTCATTTCATATTGTTTGTTATCTATCTTTTAAACCATTTTTCTCCTTTCCTTTTTAGTGTTAAGTTTTATGAAAGGATAAAAACCTATCTCCACGTATTAAATTAAGCTTGCTACTTGTTTTGACTCCGCTTTATTATTGTTATGATGTGGATTCAGAATGTCTTCCACGCTTTTCTATTAAAGCAAATAAAAAACTAGATGAACTTTACCCCTTATTCTAGATTCACATTGTATTTTTATCATTATTACATTTACTTGTTCTTTATTTTTATATTCCAAGAGGTGTAAAAATAACATGGCACAAAAGACTCTCTTTTGAATTTGTAAGCGAGGAAAGCTCCGGTTAAATTCTGTCGAAAATACCAGCCAATCAAATCACGCCATTAAAAAACTTGTCATGACTTGTATATTTGTTTCCTTTCCTTTCCTATCCTTTCTTTTTCTTTATCCTTTTTTTTATATATTTTTTTTTCATATTCTATAATATTAAAAAACGGCCATGCCGCTTTCCACTTATGATACATATTTTTCAAATCTAGACTCACTAGTCTTTGACTCTTCTAGTGATGTCGTTCAATCTGACAAAGATGTTGCTGATGAACTTGATTTATGGGTAAGTTGTGCAAAAACAATGAAAAAAATTTTTTTTTTATTCTTGTATTCCACAGAAAAAATTTTTTTTTTAAAATTCCTAATGCTAATAAAACCAATATCAATAGAGTAACGCCAAATTCACATTTGATGTCAAACCTGGTGTGGGCATCTTTGATGAAGAAAAGACCAAGACAAACTCCCCTGTGGATGCATCTGGCTGTCAATTCAACGATGGTGGTCTGGACCCCGTTACCTACGATACACTCGTAAACTATTTGGATTATGAATTACCAAGACAACAGCAAGAGCAGCTTGATGCATCACCCGCACCTACTCCTATCTCCATTGCTCCCTCCCCTCCTGTTGCCGCTACACCTTCTATCGCACTCACACCAAAGCGTATCCAACCTCGTCCTTTGGCTCCTGCTTTGGCTCCCGCCGCTACACCCGTTAGTCGCCAGGTACTCTTACCCAAGCCTCCCGTTTTAGACCCAGTGGCATTGGCCAGTTTATTATCCCAGGCTGCCGCCCTTGCTGCTTCCAGCACACAGTCCATAGCACCATCAGTGGCACCTTCACCTGTGGTGAAGAAGATTCAAGCCAAGCGTCCTCGTGAGGAAACACCTGTTCTTGACACAGATGATCAAACCCCTGATGAAGACAAGCGTCGTCGTAACACAGCTGCAAGTGCCCGCTTCCGTGTAAAGAAGAAGATGAGAGAACAGGCCATGGAAGAATCCGTGCGTGAGATGTCTCTCAAGTCTGATCATCTTCAAAACCGTGTCGAGAGCCTTGAGTCTGAAATCAAGTTCCTTCGTAGCTTGCTCTTGGAGAAGGCTGAAAAGGCATAAACCCAACAAAAAAAATTACTATTTCAACAATTTATTTCAACAATTCCCCGTATTAACCATAACTTAGTACAAATTCAACATTTACATAGCCCTTTTTTTTATTCTTTTTGTATCATACTTTCAACATATTTTGATCTCTTGTATAATTCAACATTACCCCATACATACCTTTTTTTTCTTTTCTATATATAATATCAACACCCTCTAATCTAATTCAACATTAGCCGCATTTCAACATGAACCGTTTGCGCTTAAAACCTTTTCTTTTTTTT
>VCJC01002936.1:18793-34454 GCA_024140195.1 Backusella luteola | reverse complement strand
AAAATAAAAAAAAAAAAAAAAAAAAAAAAAAATTGTTCTATTCTGTTTTTGTTGGCTCTGATTTTAATCATGAAAACAATTTGAACATTGGACTTACTCTACAACTACAACAGATCGCGCCATATTTGACATCGTTTGATTCACCAGCTTCCAAACATATTCAACATGCCCTTCCAGCATTGGACCAAAATCGGTGTCAACTCCGGGAATTCACTACTGGCAACCACAAATATGTAGGAAATGCTGAAATCGGTCACATCGTAAGGTTAAAACAAGCGCAATATATTCAAAAGCTGTCACTTTATGTCACTCCCAGTGGAATTTTTTCAGAGCACTTTTCCAAGTTCCCATTACTTACGGTTTTGAGCATCACTTATCAATCAAATTCAGGAAAACGGACCATTGGTATCAACCATCTGCTGGAGGTTATTGGAAATACCATCTTAAATCTCGAATTGACAACTACAACATTGCTACTCATCCGTTTTATCACGATGTATCGACACTTTCATTGCCCAAACCTTTCCAAAGTTGCACACTGTTATTATTGATGGCTGCACTTTGGAAACATCAACATTCTACTTGGGTGATTTGAATTTATCATACCTGGAATTTAAATACCCGTTCCCACCGAAACGGCAGAGTGTACTGGTTGTGACACTCCATAACAATAAAAAGCGCTGCTACTCTGCTCAGAAGGTACCCGCATTAAATCCCCATCCAACCGGTGATTCTAGCCATTTACCTGCTGTAAACTCTTGGCCTTTTGGTGAAAGTGTTGAGATACCTTATATGACTTTCCTGTGCCACTCGGTTCGTGACTTTTTTTATGGTGAATACCCTTTCTTAACTTATTTGATATATAGACACTCATACTTTCCTGTTTGATACGATCATGCCACTATTTATGCATATTGAAATGGGCTTTATTTTGCAGATAATTAATAAATACAAGCAATGCAAAATATAAATATTAATCGGGGTTACTGGAAATAGAAAACTGGTTTTTCTATCTGCATATACAGCAACCTCAGCCGCGGATAGAGTTTTGGTGAGATGAACCAAATCAATAGCCACTATTCTGAATTGGTTTTATCCTCTTTTAAGCTACGTTATACAACTAAATAATATTTCAACCTTTATCATAATGGAATGTCTTGCAATCAATGTTGCTTAGTATGCCTTGGTCCTAATGAATAGAAAAACTTACTGAGAAACAATAGCAAAATCTTGAGATTGTCACACAGCATTAAAAATCAGGTGTCACAGTCTTTTTTTTTTCAAGTCAACAGTTATAAACTGTGTTTAAGTTACGTTCTATATACCAAGTATCTGAGTTAATTCATTCAGCATTATGGAAACGGAAAAAGTATGAGTTAATATTCTACGGATCCCATTTTTTGGGATAATTGTATTGTACTAAAACATCCACTTTTAAAAAATGCAATTGAGGATGTTAAAATGTAGTAAAACGGCTTTCAATGTACATATGTACTTTTTACTTGATTGGTTTAGTAAAGTGCAAAATATTTGTTCGTTTATTAAATGTATGATGTGTTTTTTACAGGTTTATACTCTAATATGCGAAATATATAACCAAAGTTAAAGTTATCTCAACATCGAACTCATGTTTTCTTGTTCAACCGAAGGATACTTTATTATACTTTTATTACCTGTAAAAATTAAACGTATTCCATTTCCTCTTTAGAAAAATGATGGTATACGTGTATTGCATCCATTCATTGACTCAGAACCACAAAGTTTCTGCGGTGTTTAAATGGAATCGTTCCTTGTTTTTTAAAAATGACGCATAGTGTCTCAAGTTAATTTTCTTTTTCTTCTCTCCTCTCTCTTTTCTCTTTCATTATCAATTTATAATATGATTAAAATAAAAAATGTATTTAATTCAAACAAAAGTGAGAGTAGAACCACAGCATTTACCAAACGCCATGAAGAATTACATCACCAAGAGTCATCTGACGACTCAGGCGTAAAGATCAACGATTTAAGCGATAAAGAACGGGACCCATACAAGTCGTGGTGGAAGGATTTGAATCCCTTTGGATTACAATTACTCAACATTGAAAAGGCTTTAGAGTTTATATCAAGTAGTGGACTTGCTGATGAAACATTAAATAAGGTAAATTATCTTATTTGTGATTCTTTTAAGCGCAGTTGATAAATAAGAGAGAGCAAATAGATTTTGTCACTTTGCCAACATCAAAAAGAAGGTCTAAATCAAGAGGAGTTCTTTGCCGTCCTACGTTTAATCTCTCATGCACAACAAGGGCACACTGTTTCTATATCTTTAGTACATGATAAAAGTAAGAGAGAAAAAAACATCATAAATAAATTCCCCTTCTTTTCCTTTTTTTCCATTTTGCTAATATGTGGGTAGTAGTAAAGTCCCTGCCAAGATTTAGAACCGAAGCAATTGAAATATCGTTAAAGCCAAGATCCTCTTGTGAAACTTCTCGGTCAGTCAGCCTAAAAAGTGAACAATCTGATTCTCAATCATCGTCACTTGGTCAAAGTAACAATAATACCCCCAGCCAAACACCTAGGCTTAATAGGCTTCATCCAGGATACAGTCACTCCCGCTCAAGATCACTTCCGTTTAACCCATTCTCTGCTTCACCGCCTATTTCACCTTTCGGTACACTGGGAGTCCCGCCTGTCAGATCTGGACAATCACGGCACGGAGCACATAAATCTATGGATGCGAACCAATTATCACAAATGGTTGACACAGGCCAGTCTCTCTTGCTGACCCAAGGTTTTACGCCGAAATTTTTAAACGAATCGGAGCAATCAACAAATCCATTTGACAGCACAGATTCGAGCCCTCAAACATCAGCACCAGCCACACCTACTTGCCCAAACATAAACATGCACACAAACGATCATTATAATAAAAACAGAGAACCCCCACCTCCTGTGCCGCCTCAATCCACTAAACCCCAATATCCAAAATATGCCCATAATAATAAAAGATGACTGATAAATAAATAAACAAACCCATCCCCCTTTCTTTTTTTTTAAACCTTATTTTAATTTAATTTAATTTAATTTTGTACATGTATTGATATTATAAGTATATATGTATACGAAGCTTCTACTTTCTTCCAAACGACATCTTTCCTAGAAATCCCTTTTTTCCACTTTTCATATCGTGAAGAGGGTATTTTGGTGCATTTAAAGCGTCTGTTCTGTAACTAGAGGCCAATTCATCCAAATTATCATCCCATTCCAGGTCACGCAAACGATGTCCTAATTTACGTTCGCGTAGTTTAGCGGTATACGATCCCACTACAGTTGCTGCATAAAACTACTCCCAAAAAGAAGCTTTAATATCCCACTTTTAAATAAATAATACAACTTACCAAAAGTATTTGACCTGCAAACAACATGATAGCATTTCCAATAACATCAGCCTGTACTGCCTGGTCACAATTAGCCAAGCCATAGGTATTTCCATATTGCATTCCCAAGAACGTGGTAGAATAACCGCCAAGAGTCAAAGTACTATTTGAATTATCTGCTGTTTGATCGGGATTCATTTGATTACATAATGTAAGAGATTTGCTACGACTTGTTAGCGACAAGATGAAATTAATGGCTTGCCAGATGGTTGTAAAAAACACAAGTAACCAAAAGAAGAATTTGGATAATCGCATCATACTCAGTTTAGCCTTTTATCGTAAATTGTTTGTTTTTGCTTAGTTTACCGATCCCACAACTCTTTTGTTTTTGCAATTATACTTTACCACTAACGAAGATATCAAGGTCCAGATAGATACAACTGCTGCCGCAACTAAAAAAATAAAAATAGACGGTAAACACAGTGCAAAACAATCAATCAATCAATCAAGATAACTTACTTAGAAAACCAATGTAAACCCAGGGTAGAACACTGTGGACAACTGAGAGGTGAATTACCATGGCTACAGTAAATTTGATAAGTATATATGCTTTATAAAAGTATTAAACAGAAAGACTTCTTACGGTTCTTGTGTGCAAATGTGGCACCAATGAGTGCAATGGCGACAATCTTCAAAAAAAAGTCGGTTAGGAATGTAAGGTGTATATAATGTTTTTGTATAGTTTACCATTGTGATGACACTACTGACTATGACACCTCCTCGTAAAGGTATAATACAACAACATTTGTTGGGCATAATTAAAATAAAAGGTAGTGAAGTAAAATGAAAATAAACAAAAGGTTATAAAAACAAGATATAAGGGAAAAAAGTGGGGGGTTTGAAATACGTTTGGTCACAGGCACTTTGAAAGACCTCTTGTTGAGAATTTCTGTTTCAAAGTGAAAACAGAGTTTCTAAATTAAGGGTCACCTTTACTCTCACTGGTTTATATTTTTTTCGAGCCTATTCTAAAAATAGAATCTCTGTTATTTGTGATATAAAAATAGAAATACAGAAAACAACGATTGTTATTAAAAGCTTTTTGGCAAGCCCTTTACAGTCATATTGAACAATGATCTCAAAATAAAGAATTGTATAAGGTATAGAAAGCATCTAGTCTATTTATAAAGTGCTTTGGATTGTTTAGAGTCAGGATTGCTTTATTGATAAAGTATGATCTCTGTTAAACACTCAATGCAAAGATTATTTCATCCATTCAGGATATACTTGTTGTTTTCAAAGGCTGAATAAAGTTTTCATTTAAATACAAAAAAGAATCAACTCCTATAGTATTTAATTTAAACCATTTGCAACTTAAATCTATCCCTTGCAACTCAGTTTCTCAACTTGGATAATCAAATATTATGCTCAAAATATCAACGTCCTTTTTTTTACATTACTCGGAATATCATGTCATAATTAACTTACATACACGCATCTAAATCAATCTATCAAAATGATCTTATACTTTCTCCCCTTTTTATTTATCTTGTGCCTGGATTTCTTATTTTTATCCTTCTCAACCAGTCGTTTTACTCTCATTTTAAGTAACGGAACGGAGAAAGAAAAAGAAAAGAGAAAAAGAAAATCATGCAAAAAAGTGTGTGTCGCCAAAATTTGCTCGCTAAGCTCCAGTTTTTGATTTAAACATCAGTATAATGAAGGTGTGAACTGAAAGTGGGACATCTGGAATCACTGAAAATCTGCCCTAGACATCTTTGGTAGTTTGTTTTAGATCGCGAGGTTGTTTAAGGTTTCCAGATCTCATCCGGGCTTGTGAGACGTCTTTCGACCATGGGGCTCTCCAAATGTTTTTGATACATTTATATTTAGAGATTCTGAAAAAAAAAAACCAGAGAGAAGTATCACTTTATTTTTGCATGTTAATCAACATTTGCACTGTGAAAGCGATATGAACTTTCCTTCAATGGAAGGTATATGGATGAAGAGTGAATCATAATTAAAATGTGGCAAAAGGATCACAAATGCAGAAACCCACTAAAGAGTAGAAATTCGTTAATATCTCGACTCAAATATTCGAGTTGAATGTAAACCATACATTAAAAAAAGTTTCGATAAAACGAAGTCCATCTTTTGGATGACAGCAATCAATTTCCTTCTTTATAGTCTATTTTACCTAAAATATTATATATGCGACATTAAATTAAAGTTTATGTACATTTAAACTTGCAGTATTTAACAAATTTATCAAGCGCTATCAAATTATTTTTATCATTTTGAATTATCCATACCTATACCCGTTAAAAATGATGATCTATTTATTGCGAAACATGGATTAACGTACTATTAAATTAGGTTTAATTTCACGATTATAGTTTCAATCAGAGAAATGAAAAATGTTGAGGGTTTGGTCTAAGAATAATATAGAATAATCTCGAACAGAAAACTTTTCTACTTTCAGCAAACAGTCCTTTCAATTATTTAAGACAAGCACCTATAATATTTTTTTTTTGAAAAAAATAGAGAAGTTGCCAGAACTAAATATTAAAATGTCATATGTGAAATACTCTTCAATTCTTTTCTTATCAGAAATAACTTGGGCCCGTATGTTGCAGCCGTGAGAACTGCGTTTGGTCGGACTCACAATAGAAGAACAGGTGCACATGTAACAGAGTTAAAAAAACTTCAGTTAACGTTGTCATATACACTGATCTCCCTTTTCATCACAAAGCAAAATAAAGCACTCTTAGTTTACACATACTTATTTCCATGAGTTTGGTGATCCATATTTCAAAACGCTATCCCTTCCTCCGTATATGAACCGTTTGTCCGCGGGCTCCAAAAATATGGAATTTATCACGTTCACCAAGTGAAGAAAATAGAGTGGTTACAGTTTATTAAACAAAAACTAACTATTTATACTTTTTTATATACAAATATGTATAAAATAATACGAACAGGCAATTAGACTATTCTGAAAAACAATAGACGCACCTACCTCTAAAAGCACACTATTTATTCAAATGGCCCTGAAAAGAGTACATTTTAAGTCCAGGTTATCATTTAAAGGGTTAAGTGCCATGAAATAGAGTTCTACAAAGTGAAGCAAAGAAAAAATGAGTCCATCAACTCCTCAGATTAAAATGGAAGAAATAAAATAAAAAAGGAATAGGTTAGGTCTCTGTCCTATAGCATCCCCGAAAATAAAATTAGAGGTACCACATAGTCCTTCTTGTACGAGCTGAACTTTTATTATTAATTTCAATTCACCATATTGCGTCTCACAATGAAAAATCGTATATAAATACAGCCATTTTTCGATTTATTCGAATACCCTGTTTTTTTCTTAAACTGTTATAATTTTAAAATGAAGCTTTCTCTTATTATTGCTACCATCTGTGCTGCTGCCTTTGCTCAAGCTGCCGAATATAGCTCTACCTTTACTGATATTGATACTGCCGATCACTGTGTCGAAGTCAATGAAAAGTACTTGAACAAGGTTTCAGATACTTACTACGTCTTGGGCGAGACCCTTATTATCCAGACTGATGCTGCCTGTGATGATGCCATCTTGACTAACATCCGTGAAGTTTGCGGTGGCACTACTGCTCAGACCTGTGCCTAAATACCCTGAAGCGATGAAATAGTAGTTAGCATATATATCAAATAAATACCATTTAAAGTCTATTACAACAAGTAATAACAAAATTTCGTTAATAAAGTGCATTGTTTTCTATCAAACAAGTAATTGCTCTATACTATGAGTGGATTTATTAACGCTTGAGCGACAGGTGGACCTTTTATTCAATGGATAAGGGGTTTATATAGCCATTTCTTTCCATAATCCAAGTAAGCTTTAGTATCAAGAGTGGCTCATCAAATTTTGGTTCTGTATTATAAATAAATAAATTGAGACACCATGCGTTATTATTAATTTGTGCTCAATATAATGGAGTTTGAATACCTTGTAAAAATCTGTTGTCTAAGGATAAAGAAGATAGATAGGAGTAGTGTGTATGTTGTATCAATTATTCCTTGGAGAAGATATATTGTAGAATGGAATTTTAATTTTCACTGTATACTGTATGAGAGCTCACTGTTTGTAGAAAAACAATTCCGCCAAGTGAACACTTTTTTTCTCTCTCTCTGGGTTACAATTTGTATTCCATTAATTGATCATAATTGAAGAAGATGGAAATAATAGGGGGTTTCACTAGTGATCGTACTTTTGACGGTACTTTTGATCGTTTTTCATAATCACTTGCCAAAAACATTTGCGGAATTACAGTCATTCCACTCTCAATTTGTGCACTTAATGAAAATTTTCGAGCACTTCTAAAAACCCACTATCCCAAAACAGAAATCCCCCCCATCGGTGGTGTATGCAGTGGTTTGCGTTTAAATATATATATATATATATATATATTTAGAAAGTGAAAATCATTCCAAGTTTTTAGAGCCGGATCAAAACTTCTTGAGCCCTAACAAATCTTTCAAAAGTCAATAAAAAAAGAAAAAAAAGCCTTGGTATAAATGGGAGGGGTAGAAGAAGTGCATTTTATTTACAAGTGAATGAAAACAGCTTTTAGAGACAGGGATAGATAAGATGATGGAGTTAATCTTTGAGCAGGAAAAATATTTTTTCTGAAAGGTGATATGAATAGTGTAAGTTACGGCAAAAATGGGGAGGAATGCAGGTTTGTAGCATTGAGCAAGTACGGCCATCCTAGCACACCCCTTATTGTTAGCGTTTGTAATTAATTTTCTCCACTATTTGAAAGAACCACAAGAGATGATTTAAAACAAACCATTAACCAACAAGTGGTATTTACATTTTTATAAAGTCAATTTTTTCAAGACGACCAAATTAGGTATTATCCCTAAAAGGGAGAAACGTCTCAGCTAAAGAAAATAAAGCATTTAATAAAATAGGATATCGTTATCAAGCCAGTTTAATACTTATCTGAATACTATACTCTAAGAATATAACAAGGGGGATAAGAAAGCACTCTGCAGCCCTATCTAAATATGTTGAAAGATGAATAGAGACGTACCCATTCAACGCCCAAGGTTAATGGACAGCGCCAAATCTGATCCTTTAAGCGGGAATGGCTTAGCAAAGTGCACCAGAATCGCTTCAAACTATTATCTTGTTGGAAGCATATAATCTTATAGTAATTCGGTTATTATTGTTTCCCCGGGTTTATATTTTATTGAAAAGCTTCAAATTTGTAAAACATGGTTGTTTTATCAATCGTTTCCTGTAATTTCTTTTTAAATGCGCTCAATAGACAATATTGTACAAAAATACACTAAAGTTCTTACCTCCACTACTTCAAAAGTTACCATGTTTTGTGAAAACGCTTTACTTTTTTTTTTTTAAAGTAAAAAAGTAAATTTTTATTTTTGCTCAAGCAAAACAATAAATTGCCAGATATCGTTCCATACACTACACTTTTCACGACAAATTCAATTAGAGTGACGTCAATGTAATATCTAAGCACAAGTTTGCTTATATGCATTTTTTTATTTCATTCAAGAAGGATTGTGGTTTTATCATTCGCTGTGTTAGTACCATACGCTCTTTTTCTTTTACCTCAAATAAAAATAATGATAAACTAGGATGATGTCAATCCCATACTTAAACTTCAAATGATCATAATACTGCGTCATTGATTGATAGAAAATGAGCATACTTCCAATAGTATAGAATAGTTATAGTCCAATTGTTTGAATCGAATTGGTTCCTTAATGTGGAATATAGGTGATAAAAGAGAAATAGAAGGGAGAAAATATAAGTCAAAATAAAGACAGAATAAAAGATAAACTAAAAATACAAAAGACAAGTTAATTACAAAATATGAGAATGTATAATGCTAGATTTATATTTTACAGAAAAAGGACGGCAGTTTTCATTTTGCTAATACTTGATTACAAAAAAAAGTGATGCATAAATTATATACCAAAAATAGTTTTATGAGCTCAATTCAGCTTCAAAAAAAATGCGAGAAGCGCTTTTTTTTACTAACAGGAAAAACCACGCGAAGGTAAAAGCCCGTCTTTTCCCAAAA
This sequence comes from Backusella luteola, assembly GCA_024140195.1. Classification (NCBI taxonomy): domain Eukaryota; kingdom Fungi; phylum Mucoromycota; class Mucoromycetes; order Mucorales; family Backusellaceae; genus Backusella; species Backusella luteola. The sequence continues at coordinate 25,000 of VCJC01002936.1, read as the reverse complement.
AGAAAGCGTGACCACGCAGCACAGGCGAAAGCGCACGCAGCTGTGGATTAGGAGAGGGGGATAAAAAAAACGACATGTGGATCACACAGCAATTGGTGACTAGACCACAGGTGTACAGCCTATAGCTGACGGTTGTGGATTTGGTGCAAAAAGGTGTAATCCGAAAAGCAGAAGAGGCTGACCGATACAACTTAGAGCTTCGAGGATTTAGGGAAGGTGGGCAAGTATAACAGCAAGTAAAATGCAATACAAAAAAAATAACAGCAAGTAAAAGATGCAGTTTTTTTTCTTGTGTTTTTTTTTGTATTGACTGGATGAACGCGCGTTAAGCAAGTCACTTGTCTTTTTTTATATCCAATCCCATTCGACGTTTATCTGATTTCCTATCAATCATCTCTTGCTTATCCTGTTCTTCCACTTATATATTGTTACAATTAATTATCGTATTAAATAAACTTATTTGAATTAATACATTTATAATTTCTGTCTAGCTTTGAGAAACTATTCAATTACTGACTTTGTCATATATCTCAAGTTATTTACATATGTATATATACAGCTTGCAAAAATAAAACACAAAAACTCATTGCATAATCTGTAATAGATATTTTAGAAAGATATAGATCAGGTACTAGTTTCCTACTTCCAAAGTTGCCCTTAGAGCGTTAAAACAGCTATACTTTGTGAAGAGTGAAAAGGACAAAGTCCATACTCCAAGTTCTATTGTATAATTGGGATGATGATTTAATTAAATAAATAAAGAACAAAGTTTGAAATACTGTATAATTGTAAGTAATAGTAAATGAATGATGGCTTTGAAAGGTAAAAAAATAGAAGAGTTTTTGATTGTTATTTTCGACAGTTCTAATTTTAGCAACCCCATTTAGGTGTCCGATTTGACCGCTACCTTGTTTCAGTCTCAAGAAATCGACCTGTTGTGTTTGAACCTTCCCCTGAAGTGGCTGGTAGCTGATTGAAATTACCTCTAAAGGGATGATTTGAGGCTCTCACTTTGATTTCAGATTATTGGTTGTACGATTGGAACTTTCGATTACTTAAAACAAAAATTTGTTAGTTTTTCATTTATCTTTTGAGGAGGGAAGATGGCTATTTCATCCATTCGTTTAAATTTTTCACGTTAGTCTAGTATTATGTTAAAATGACATCTATTTCATTTATTCATAAAAAGAGACACTCCAACTAATATTAGCTTGTTTTTAAAAAAAAGATGGAAGTTACCTTTTAAAAGCTTAGTAGAGAAAGCGATTTAAAATGGATAAACCTTTATTTCGGAGAAACGATGCCGAAACAACCGATATTTCGGGTCCTGAGACTCCACTTCAGCACGCCCTGATGACTCAGTACGATAATGCTTTTTACATAGCATTGATTGTAATCATCATGGTTATCGTACATGTACATCTGAATAAGGATAGTCATTTTTAAAGTTGTAAGCTATTTATTCTAGAACGAGAGGGTTGTTTTTAATTAAAATGCAATGAAAGCCTTTTTTTCCAGAAAAAAACAGTGGACTTTTAAATAAATAAATCAAGTATTTAAAGATACTCCTCAGCTTTTTTTTTTTCGTTTTGTTTTTTTATTTCTTATTCTATTAGTTGAGACCACTATCATTCACAATGTCGGATGCTTCAACATTTAATCAGGCACTCATTCAAATGGTGGCGTCTGAATTCCCCATGATTCTTGCACTTATATTCGGAGGTTGCTGTAGCAATGCGTTTGCTTTAGAAGTACTTGTAACGTAAGTTGATTGCGTAGACAAAAAAGCTATTTAGTTAGTAACCATTATGATTTTTTAGTGATGCGCCTAAAAGTGGTAATATAATTCTATCTCTTAAACATCAAAAGGTTAACCATAATAACAAAAAACAGGTCAGTTGATTACATTTGCTCAGTTTGCATTTGTGGCGTTGGACGGGCTGAGGCATCATGCTACATGGGGCAAGTATGGTCCCAAGCTGAAACCATCGGTTGTGCCTCTTTCCAATTGGATATTGCTTGTCATTATCTTCTTTTCGGTGTCGAGCTTAAACAACATTGCGCTTGGGTACAATATTTCAATGCCTCTGCATATTATTTTTAGAAGCGGTGGATTGATTGCAAATATGATTATGGGTGCGCTTATATTAAAAAAGAGGTAATGGAGCAATAACAAGAGGATGACAATGAGCTAATAAAAGCGGTTTTAGATACTCGATAGGCCAGATTATTGGTGTCATCTTTGTCACTGTCGGTGTGGTTTGGGCTACCATTGATACTGCATCGGCTACAACTGAGGTAAATACCTTTTTTAATATTTCAATATCCAGTCAACTTATCGCACGTCAAATAGGCAGATCCAGGTAACACGACCGATTTCCTTATTGGCATCACATTACTTGTTATTGCCATGATTCTATCTGCCGGTTTGGGTTTGTTTCAAGAAGTCACCTACAAGAAATACGGAAAACAGTGGAGAGAAGGATTATTTTATACCGTAAGTGTTGGCTTTATAAATGTAATAAAATGAATGGAATATTAAGAACAAAGCAATGATAGCATTTCCTTGCTTTACCCTTCTTCTTGTTCTTCTATAAAGACTTGGTAAATCAAGTCAACTCATACAACAGTTCACCCATCTTGCCTCTTTCGGTTGTTCTGAGCCAAGTGCCGGTAATTGGCTCAGTTACAAAGGTCCTCCCTCCTTTTGCCATGGCGTTCCTTGAGGGTTTCCCCGTTCGTAAATTATGGGCATTCCTTGTCATGAATGTGCTTACACAGTAAGTTGATAACTCGATCGAATGTACACACCCCATACTCACTCTGTATAAAATAAAATAAAATAGATATGCATGCATTGCTGGAGTCAACAGAATGACCTCTGTTGCAACATCACTTACGCTCAATTTGGTATTAAACCTTCGCAAATACACATCCTTAATTATATCCATTATTTATTTCCAAAACGACTTTGGGATTGGCGCCAAACTCGGTACTGCCTTGGTTGTCATTGGCACCGCCATTTATTCAAGACAGCCCTCAAAACCCGCGACTAAAGTAGAGGCCAAAGAGACATCAAAAAGCAAATAAACATGATTTACACATTGCATAATAATAAATAACCGTGATTTTTTGTACATAAACGAAATTGTTTTTTATTATTTATATAAAACACAAATGATATCTTTTTTTTCTTTCTCCTTTTTCGTGTTTTAATCCAAGTCATCATAGGCTGCTGCAGCACGTCTTCTACGCTCTGTGCTCTTCTTATTGCGCTTGTTCTTTGCCTTTTTCTGACCGGCGGCAAATGCCATTGCCTCCTTATGATCACGACCGAGATTATCATAGTCCTTTACCTTGTAAATTCTAACAATCCAGTTTTCGGAAGTGAAACTCTCATCCAAAACAGACAATTCGGGACCCTTCATGGGCAAAGGCTGGTTACGGACACGATCAAAGGGCTGGCGACCACCAAACATTTCATGGAAGCGGTAGTAACTCATCTTGTACATGAGTGATTCCTTCATGGCCTTTGATGCCTGATCGTCGACACGGTATTCACCAGATGGTGTAAAGTACTCGGACTCTTTGATGACATCAGGCCAAATGCCTTGAGAAATACGGATCATCCATAAAAACTTGTTGATATCGTCACCGGAATAGCCCAAAAGACCGCCGAAAATGACGAGCACATAATTGACATCGTGTCTCTTCATGATTTGGTATGCATCGGACTCGTTTGTTGACATGGCACGGCCGACAGTGGCGATATGGGTATTGTTCCAGGTATTGTTATCGACAAGTGTGGTGCGGTTAGAGAAACCGGCAATCTGGTAACCATAGTCCCACCAAGACATGATGGTAGCATCTTCATCGGTGTTTTTACGCAACCAATAGTAAGCCTCTCTGAAATCATCGATGATACGCTGGGAACCGTCGGGGTTACGAGAAGCAAGCACAACAGAGGGAGAAGAGTAGGCGTTGGAGGTGACCCAAGTACAGTGCCATACAAACATGAATAAGAAGAAGACAAAACTGCCAACAACCAAGAGGCGAGTGTCGTTACCAATGATGCCAAAGACCTTGTTTTTACGCTCCTTCTTGGAAGAAGTCTTCTTTTTCTTATCAGACGATGATGATTCTTCGACCTGTTCAGCTTGGACAGCGGCAGCAACAGCAGATTTGTTTGTAAAGTCAAGATAGGTGTCCAACAAGGTCGAGATGGCAATACCACCACAGACACACACACAAGGAGTCAAGGTCAACATCAAACGAACCATGACACCGGCAAAGTAAGAGGCAAAGACACCATAGACAATGACAAAGACATGCTCGTCACGCAACTCACGGAAGCAGAGATAGATACCAACAGGGAAAGTAAAGATGAGCATTTGCAAATCAAAGAAGAACATGGGCCAAGCGGTGGGCTGGTGCTCAGAGACGGAGGCAATGATGGGAATGTGAATCTTTGCATAGCCAGTATCCCAAAGAGAATAGAAACGGCCTGTCCAAGGAGCAATGTAGCCGGTCAAAGTCAATCCGACCAAGGCAGAGAAGCCCAAGACAAAGGTGATGCCCACAAAGGCCTTGAGGACAATCTGGAATTGCTTGGCCTGTAAATGGCTGCGCAACAGGTTGACAAAGCCCATGATTTGGCAGAGGCCAAAGACACCCAAGGCAGCCATGTGCTCAGAGGTGCGAGTGGGCTGGAAGCCGACAAAGGGAATCTGCATGGACATGAGAGTGCCCAGGATGTAGAAGGTCGAGTAGGACACATAGACACGGCTAGAGAAGCGGCCCATCAACATGAGCACAAACACGTGAAGGGGGATTAAATTGATGATGAAGACATAACCACCCCACGCAGAGACCATATAAAAGTAAAAGAAGGCGGCGCCCGCAGCCCAAAGCGAGGAGCCGAGCTTGAGTGCCTTTATCCACAAGTAAAAGGTAAACATGAGCAAAAAGATGGCAATGGCCTCGTTATCGTAGGAGCCGGCGACAGAGCGGGAGATGTAGCCTGGGGCAATACCCATAAAGACGGCTGCCAAGAGACCTGCTGAACTATCTTTTAATTCGGTGGTTAAAAGATAGGTTGCGAAAGCAGTTGCACCAGAGAACACTGGTGCCAAGAGAACGCATACATTGCGAATGTCGACTGGAAAGTTGAGGAAATGAAGAATGTTGTGAATGATGGCCGCGGTGACCATCAAGCCTGGATAGATGGTGCCGCCCACAACGCGTCCAAGCGGGTACCACGAACGGTCGTCAAACCAATTCCAAAAGTCGTAGAAGCCATCCTTTACTAACAAACGTGTGGCACGATAATTGAACCTATTATAAATGTAAGAACATGTCCTTCTCCCTCCATTTCCCAAATGATGATGAGTTTATATCTTATTTACCAAGGGTCGAATTCGTGAATGATACTCTCATAACGCACAATACTGAATAAGCGTGACGAAAAGGCCGCCAGTGCAATCAGACCGAGAATGGCCCTTTTCAAAAGTATTTTTTGGCTGCTGACATTCAGCTCTGCCATTTTATATATTTTAACAAAGTATGAAAAGAGAGGAAATTGTGTGATATGACAACTTTTTCTGCCACGACATTTTTTATTTAATTTTTCGACCTATGAAATTGCAATAACGGTATTTAAAACCCCGCTGGCTGCGATAGTGCGCCTCTATCGCTACTTTGGTCACTATCACTCCATTTATACAAGTAGATGATATATACATCTTTATATATAAACATGTCTTGTTGTATAAGTACCCAAAAAGGCTATTTATCTCCATAAAAGTCAACCCAAAATGCATCTACTTATGTATACGCAATATGAATGTGTATATTCTACTGCAAAACCCTCTCCAAGTATCAATTGGATACAAGATGAAGCTAATTGACTTGTTCCTTTTATTATTATATAATACTAATAATAATAATATAATGATATCAGGTATATTCCCTTTTACTTACTTGTTTTATAGTGATAAACCTTTCAAGACAATAATAATAAGAAGAAGAAGAAGAAGATATGGTTGTTCATAAATAGTATTCATAAATACCGCTTTCTTATATCGCATTTCTTGGTATAAGTTTCTTTTGTTTATATTTTTCTCAAACTGCCGGACACTTACCGGACTCGATCGGCATGAACAGTAAGCTACCAAAGTCGTGATGTCTAATCCGAAATGCAACCTTGCA
>VCJC01002923.1:9720-24795 GCA_024140195.1 Backusella luteola | reverse complement strand
AAAATAAAAAAAAAAAAAAAAAAAAAAAAAAAAAAAAAAACTTGAATTGAGGTGCATGTTTTCCTCTTTTTACATAGTCCCATTTTTTTTAACAGCACAATAATTTTTGAAATAGAATAAGTTGGCGTTTCTCATATTTCAATTCTTTCATTTAACAATATTTCATCAGAATTTCTGTCTTTAGTCTAGGCTGTAGTATTTGATCATAAACTTTTGTAGCTTAAGCGTTTTGTACCAAAAAGTTTGAAGGTCAGTGAAAATACATCTAAACAAGTCCCTCGTCACATTAAAATCGAAGATATTATCTATACCAGGCTTTTCGAATAACAATAACAATAATAATAATAAACACTTGCACGTTTGACTCCTATCTCCAGCTATATAAAGAAGGATATCTCCTCAGCCCAGAGTGTCCTTCTTTTATTAGTTATGGTTTTTTTCATCTTACATTGGTAGAAGTTATGGTGTTCGTTAATATCAGTTATATATTCAAAAGAGTAATGGTCAATTTAGGATATTATTGAACATGAAATTAACTACTAGAAATGGGTAGAAAAAATTAAGTATAAAATAAAATTAAACTCGTAGATATATGGCGCAATTTTTATTCGACCTTTTATGCAAGCTCCCTTGATTTAACTGGCTCCTATTCTGTAGTTTGGTGATCATTTAACGTTTTAAGTGCTGTTAATTATTACAGCTAGCGACGTTACACGCCATTGTCATGGTTTCTAGTTTTACTCCCTAAAAAAGTCCCAAAAACTTAAAACGAACTCTGATATAAGTTTGACCCACCCTTTTTTTAGTTTGCGATATATCTTCTTTTTTCTTTTCTAATTGTTCATCTTTATTTTTAATTTCTAAATAAAAGCTTATTTTTAAAAATGTACTCACCAGATCAGTGGGAGATTCTATCCGAAGTAAACAGTGTAACTTGCATTACCATATTATCTTTAATCTTTGGTAGGAAACTTGCCAGTATTGATGGCCCTGTTCACTATGTAAGGGCATTATTACTCATAATGTATGGACTCTCATGGGCCTTCAATCTTATCGCTTGTATGCTTACAAGTACCAATAATGGAAACAATACTTCTTGTTTACTTACCGTGTTTAATTGTGTCTTGGTGTACAACGGATCAAAAATTGCTTTGTATCTTTATTTTATTGAAAAGGTAAGAGTTGTTTCCATAATTCTATTTATATACTAACAAAGACCAATCTCTAGATTCATATTATATCAGTACCTAAATCTTCTCGTTTAAGATCCCCATTATATCTAATTAATCTTGCTCTTCTTCTACCACTTATTGGCACCATTATTCTTCAAATTATTTTTAAAACTGACACTGTATCTGTTACATACCCCTATCACTGTACTGTTGGAATGGAAATGACAGCATCTGTTGCTTCACTTTGTTATGATATCTTACTTACAGCTACTTATGCGGGTATATTTATTAAGTTTTACTGTTTTCCAAATACAGCTCAACAAACTGCCCACCAGTCTACCTCACTTCATACAATGGCCATGCGAAATATAATTGCTGCTGTGGCGTCTTTGTGTATGTCTGCCATTAATTATGTGCTACTCATTTTTTTACAAGGAAATGCAAGAGGTCTGATCGCATCAAGCAGTATGTCATTGGTACGTAGAGTTTACTATTTGTATGTATATATGTGACTATATACCTAACATCATTATTTTAGACTACCACTGTTGCTGCAATGGTTGTTCATTGGGGTAAGTACTTCAAGTTCACTTAAAGCTTGAATAACTTTTTACTAATTTGTATCTATGTTTTAGTGACCACCCATCCTGCCGAAATTCAGTTGAGCGAAAGAGCATTACAAAGAGTAGGCGGTGATAAACCCGTCAGACTCGAGATTAAGCAGCACCAAGAAGTTGTTGTTTTGACAGAGCTAAACCGACCATAATTCCCCTACTTTTTTATTCTTTTGTTTACTCCTTTTATAATTACCAATAATATTAGCTACATTAGATCTACCATCATCTCTATATTATTTTACTCCTTATAATATAAGCTTTTTTATGAAGAAAAAAAAGGCAGAGTTTTCTTTTGAGTAGCAACAAATTATTGTTGCTTTTATTACAAATAAAGTAAAACTATAGTTATGCAATTAAAATTCGTATATTTTTTATTTTAATTCATGTCTCCAAAAAGGTATAAAGAAAGGATCACTTTAACTATATTGCGGACAATACAATATGCGATTAAAAAAATTATAGTAATGGAATAAGTAGTCAAAATTAGTGCTTTTGCTTGGAGTTCCTAGTTTTACAAACGAAGATAAAATCATTAGAGTTGTTTATTTAATGAATAGATAATACTTACATATCAGCAAGTTTATCCTTGAAAGTTTTGTTGATTTCAGGTCTTTTGATTTTTTGTGCAGCAGTCAACAGACCCTGAAAAAAAAAATATAATCAATAAAACATCATTTAAAAGAGTAAAATATTTTCCTTACCGATTCAGTAGTCCATTCCTCATGACATAAATAAACACCAAATAGAAGTTCTGAACCCTTCAATCCTCCTTCTTTACCTTGAGCTAAAAGAGAGTCAAGTACAACCTTTTTAACCTTCTCATTTTGACACAACTTTTCAAAATCATTTTCAGTAACGCCATTTTCGCTACCAATTTTGCGAATAACAGGCTCAGTTACAACAGCTAACGCGATAGGCTTGGGATATAAGGGATCAGCGTAGACACATAAATTGGTGACATTTACACAACTCTTATAAATGGATTCCAGCTTCTCGAGAGCAATATACTCGCCATTACTAAGTTTTACAAGATTTTTCTTACGATCAATAATAGTCAATGTTCCATTTTCGTTCCATTCCGCAACATCACCAGTTTGTAACCAGTTGTCTTCAGTGATGGTTTCCTTTGTAATATCATCACGCTTCCAATAACCTTTTGTAATTGCTGGACCACGAACCCAAACTTCTCCTTGAGGTTTGGGGTAGTTTGTGGAGAAATAGTTTGCCTCAGGAACATCCACCAACTTTATTTCAACGCAGGGAACAGGAGCACCAACTTCGCCATATGCAAACTGCTCAGGTGACATGATGTTACACATACTACAATAAATCAGTTAATATTTTTGAAGTATAGGAAATAAATGTTGCAAACGCAAATCTTACCCACAACCTAATTTTGATTGAGAAGAAAAAGGTTAGTTCATATCTTTATCTCGCTCCAATAAATATGTAAAATGACTTACTCTCAGTCATGCCAAAGCCTCCTAAAATAGGGCAGACAGTTACAGACAAAAACTTTTGTGTTTCAACTGATACGGGAGCGCCACCAGACAAGGCGAAACGAAGACGACCACCGACTTGCTCCTTAATCTTATTGAAGACCACTTTATCAATAAATCCAGTAGGTAAATGGCGCTCAAGTAACCATGCCTTGGACGCATATGCTTTATGAAAAATTTTCTGGGCATTAGGGGAGGCGCTAGACAACTTAGCAAGAATACCCTTTCTAATGGATTCCCAAACAGCAGGCACACCTGTCATCAACGTAGGTCGGAATTCCTTGATATCTCCCTTACAGTTACGAACTGAAGCATCTGTGAGTGTGCGAACAGATGCATATCCAAGTCTAATCGTGACATTTAAGTAAAATAAATAAACATGGTGTAACTGTTTCACTTACGTAACACCCCAAAATACGCAAAGGTTTTCTACCACGAATTCCAATACGTGAGCCAAAGGAAGATATGCCATCATGCTGTCATGGTCAGTAATAATATGGCCCAAGAGTGCATTACAACCAGCAACTAATTATCAAAAATCAGTTAATTTGTTCACCTGTAAATAGTAACAATAATAAAAAAAAAACTTACTTGCAGCTACAATGTTTTTATGTGACAGTATCACGCCTTTGGGATTTCCTGTACTTCCAGATGTATACATGATACAACAAATATCCTCAGGCTCGGGTATTCTAGGTTCTTTTGGGTTGTCTCTACCGATACGAGCAAGTTCATCCAAAGAATATATTTCTTGAGTGGCATTATCTTTTAAGTCTTTTAAAACGTCAGGTTTAGTTTCACCACTGTAAATAATGAATTTAAGACTGGGACATTTTTTGGCTACTTTAGCAACAGTAGGGAGTAAATCGCCTACGGTATAAATGGCTTCAACTTCGGTTTCGTTCATGGAATGAAGTAAGCCATCTTCACCAAGAGTATCATATGCAGTGACAATAGTCATATTTTGAGTAAAAGCGCTATGAGCGGTTAAAAGCCAATACATGCTATAATAGATAATTAGATCCAGCAATAATAAAGTATCTTAAAAAACACAAACTTACTTTGTAGGGGAGAAAATCTCAATTTTAGTCTTTTCTTTCAAGCCGATTTGAGCCAAACCAGAACCTACATCATGGGCCAAACGAGAAGCTTCTTTATATGAAAGATAGTTGTAGCCAGACAACTGAAAATAACTCCAAGTCTTCATTTGCTTGACTTCTTCACCGTTGACAAACTTTGTTACTTCTTTATCCTCGGAAACCATCTTCTCTACTTTACGGAAACCAAATCCTTTGCGATCAGGATATTTCTTGGCGCTATGAGTCAATACATCATATAAGGTATATACATTGCCTCCAGGGCTACGTGTAAGACCTTCTTTTGCATAAACTGATCTTCTAGCACGACCGCCGTTTGGCTGTTCAGGTCCACATTCAACCGTGAAAGTTTTCATTATTGTTTATAATTCAAAGGAAAGGAGAAAGGGAAACAGTGGATAAGTTTCGATCGAGAAAAATGAGAAATAAATAAAACAGATAAATATAAAATATAAAAGACCTGTTTATTCATATTTTATTTTATACCTATGCTACGTGACACATCTCCTCACTCGAGTGATCTACTTCTTCACATGAAAATGCTGTATTTCAAATTCAATACCAACTTAAAGAACCGATAATTCACCATGAGAAGAGTGGTTACAATTCACACTTTCTCATTCCCTTTTAGGGCTGCTCTGTCCGTGCTTTTCTTTTCTCGCTCTCTCTCTTTTTTAATCTAAAATCAATACAATATATTTATTCATTTTTTTTTTGATAGCTCATAGAATAATTGTCAGCAACATGCAAGAAAATCAAAGCTACATTATAAAGGTATTAGTAAACAAATGTCATTGAAGTTTAATTAAGTCGAACAAAGAGATTTAAAAGAAATTCATGTGGTCAATAGAAATATCAGTTGTATGCGCTCTTTCTCTCTTACACAAAGTAGTGATTTGTTTTATGCCTTATTTTAGTAGTCGTTATTGGAGTATGAAGATTATAAGGTCAGAAAATATGTACTCTGTTTTTTATTTTAACTTTTTATGGAATTTAGAAATAAGATTTTCAATCAAATCTTTATTAAAATAGCACAGTTTTTTTTCTGGTTCTGCTGTAGTATTGTTGACAACATTTTCTTTTTTTATGCTAAAAAAAATTACTCGATGCAATAGTTTGAATTTAGTAATCTATTGTAGTATTTTATTACAAAAGTAAAAAGTGATCCAACCTTTCTTTTACCTTAATTTTTCTAGAACGCATTTAAAAAAACATTGAATTATTTGTAATTGTCAACAACAATAGACATTAAAAGTATCATTCAACATTATAAGCATCACATGTTGGGTAACACTCAAATTATTAGAGCTCATCTCGATGGTGATCCTCAGTGCTCTGTAGAAAGCATGGCATTTTTTATAACAAATCAATCTCGTGTATCTGCTTTATGCATGTTAATAATGCTATTCGTGAGAATTTCAAGGCCCTATTTCCCAGATTATTCGAATCAGCAGTGTAATGTACAAGATATTTAATCCCCCTGAATATAATAAACTGTAAAACTTTAACGCCTTATTCCATGATAAAGGTCACTTATTACACAGTCCACATAAAAATATGAAGAACTGTGTTTTTTATTTATTTTTGAAGGATAAACTGGTAATATTTTTTAAGGAAAAAAAATAGTACAACGTAAATCCTTATTTTATAAGACAAAAATAAGAATCAGATTTGTTACAAACATATAAATCAGATCTGTTACCTTAATCAGAATATTTCGAATACGAAAAGAGTCATCGCAGATTAAGCTTTCTCAAATGATTATTTATAATAACAAATTATCGTATGCATCCATTAGAATTTCCCTCTTCAATGTTGCTTTGCATAAGGTCGGCTATTTTCAATTACCGAACTGTTTTTGATTTTTTTTATCTCAATAGAACTCAACACCACAAGTGATTCCTATTATTTTCTTGAAAGATAATAATTTTCTATGCACAAATGCACATGGGTCATATTGTAGAATATCCCAAGTGTCATACACATCGAATAAGTGCTGAAGAGAAAATGGATATATATTTTTTAAAAGACGAATACTAAAACAATTTTTCGCTACAAGAGCTCTTTCATCCGGGGAGGGTTTATATATGTATATAGTCACACCGAAGAATGTTTGGTACGATTCGATAAATTTAAAGTCCACAAGATCATTAAGTATACTTCAAATGCCCACAAGTGCTTTACACTTCGATACTAGACGTTTATATTTGGGATAATTATAGTTCAATATGTTTATTTTAATAAAATAAGATTTAAAAAAAAATAAATTATGGGGCCACCTTTAGCCGCAATTACAGCCTTGTATCAAGAATGCATGCTGCCAATCAAAATCTCAGCAAGGGCATGACTGGTCTTTTCCTATTCTTCTTTTAAAACCCTCTTCAAGTCTTCGATATTTCTGACCTCGGATCGTCTTTTATCTATCAACTTATCGAGAGCGTGCCAGATGTGCTCTACTGGGTTCAAGTCAGGACTTTGTGGAAGCCAGTATGTAAACCCTCTGATTTGATGTGTCTCCTTCCACCAAGTCGCATATCACCCTGTGTGGAACCTAGCACCATCCTCTTGGAAAATAAAGTCCCTATCATGTTCCTCATGCAATTTGACAAACCAGGGATGAAAGTTTTCTGCCAATGTTTGAACATAGACACCCTGATCTACCGTATTATCAAAGACTACTAAAGGACCAAATCCGCCACCCCAAAAACAACTCCAGATCATTACTTTACCGCATTCAAACTTATAGGTTGGTACACAGTGTTTGGTATCGTACTTTTTTCCAAGTTTTCTGATAACCCGAAGGCCACCACCGTGTCTTCTCATTGTGAATGTCGACTCATCCGACCAAACAAGCTTCTCCACTGGTCTTCGGTCCAATTCACGTGTCCCTTTGCCCATCGTAGCCTTTTATTTCTATTTATTCCACTAATTGCAGGTTTATGTGCTGCCATAAAATATCTAAACTCTATTCGCTTCAAAAAACTTATAATGGTGTCCCTACAGACCGTTACTCCTGCCTTTTCTAGCTCCAGTCTGATGTTCATCAAAGGTCACAAATTAATTGCAAGATATCACCAATTTCAGATGGAATTCTCCATTGCTGTCGATCTTAAAAGGTGCTCCACGTGATGGATTAGGTAAAGGAGAACCTTTTTGTTCTATTCGTTTTACTAAATTTTGCATTGTAGTTTTGCCAATGCGTCCTAACGACTATCCTGCCGTAAAACAAAGCCAATAAACACCCCAGTATTCTCTTTCGGTGTGTTTTTGGTATGGACCGCGAGTTTTCAATGGTATGGTTTGGTTTTCATTGATTACTTGCATTGGAAAGTATAAAGTTAAGAGAGAGAGAGAGAGAGAGAGAGAGGGAGAGAGAGAGAAAGGGATAAATATATGTATGCCATGTAATTTTTATTAAAGTTATCGAATCGTACCAAACATAAACATATTGTTACCTTTACAGAGTTATGGGATATTAGTGTAAACCTCATTCGTAGCCATTCAACGAACATGCAATAACCGAAAACGTATAGACTGTTCTTAAGCAATTTCATATTTTTTATCAAAATAAGCCCATGATGTCACTTTTTGACACCACTTTATTTTCAAAGTATTCCCCTAATTAAAATTTGATAGGTAATGTCAATGAATCTGCGTGATTAAAGATTAACCGAACTCCTTGATTGTTCTTTATATTATTTCAAAAAATGAAATGCATATATATATAGTTAAATTTCCATATAAATTCACTATGAGAAAAATTTGGCAAAAATTTCTTTTGTCCTAGACAATTCTTGATTGTGTCCTAAAAAGAATTTTTTTTGTCCTAGAGGTTTACTAGTACTGTCCTAGAAAATCAAAAAATAAATAATTTTGTCGTGAAATTCAAAACCAGATATCACAACAAGTTTAGGACAACATTAGTAAATGTCTAGGACAAAATCAATTTTTGTCCTAGGAAAATGGAAGATTTTCTAGGACAGATCGTTAAAAACTGTTTTGTCCTTCCATTGTCCTAATATTTTTTTGGATTAAAACTCCAGCTAAATTTTTTGGATTTTTCTCATAGTGAAAGCCTTTAATGAAAGCCCTTTTTATAATTGATCATTGGGTTTCATGGAAAAACAAAAGTTTTATGTTATTGGTCGCTGCTTGCCACTCAATTTGTCGGATTAACAAATACTCCAGCTTTGAAAGCCTTTCATAACGGCCCCTGGACCTGAGTTTCCCTACCTACCAATAAAATAGACCCATCTCAATGTCAGTAAGAATAATTGTAAGTAGCAATCGCATACTTAAAAAAAAAGTGGCTTTATAATTTAGTACATAATACCACTAAAAAATATTATAAATAGAAGTTATTGTTACGTGTTTTGGGTATTTTTCTCTCTAACTATATATTTTTTGAAAATAGATACAAATGTCAAAAAGTTGGATCACAATTTCTATATATAAATTAATTACGGGCTCAATATCGCTTTTATCTCCGATTTACTTTCCTCTTCTCTTTGTACCTTGTTTATTCTTAATATATTGGAAATGGGAGCAATCATAAAAATATTAAAGAGAATACGCATATGTATAAACTTCGTCATACTAAAGGAAGAGTTATACTAGTCAAATGGCTGGACCTAAAGCTTAGCTTCACACTAAAGAAAAATCAATATGTTACACGAATGATAATGAAGAAGCCGTCTGAGTTAACAATATATTTTTTAACATCTCGGGAGTCACAAAGATGTCTATTCATACCGTAAGGCGGTTTACTTTGTTCCGCCATTGCCCCTTAACTAGATAATGTAAATAGTTGAAAGTTATCAAATACAACCAACTGAATGTATAAAGTGAAATTATGTTTAGAGTTAAGTAATATATTCATTTGGAAAGCTAAAGAAGCTGGAAATTAAGTTGCATTTATTCATTGGAAACATACTATTGTGCTGTTTCCAAAAAGAAGATGATCATCTTCCGAAAAAAAAACTCGGATGGAATGTTATAAATAGATTATAAAAAGTTTTTAATCAAGACAGTATCGTATTATCTCTTTCCTTTCTTTTTTACTAATTCATTTTTCTACTTTTATCTGCAATGCTTAAATCCCATATATTAATATTTTTGATAGTTGCTTTAATATATTGTATATCTGCACAAGAGCAATCAGAGGAATCTTCTGATTCTACAGCTACAGAATCAATTCAAGATACCGATGCTACACCCACTGAAAACGCAGCAACAGATTCAACAGAGGCTGCTACTACTGACACTGCTGTCGTTTCCACCGAGACTTCTCCTACTTTGACAACTGATGCTCCATCTACTACGATAGAAAGTACCTCTGCCACTGCATCTAGCACAGATACAAGCGATTGCTTGAATGCAGACTCTTTTAGTACCACTGACTATTTCGACAATAAACTTGATTTAACAAAACTTGGTTAGTGTATAGCCTATAGATAATGAATAAAAAAAAACTAATACTCCTTATAGATAATGCCAAATTCAATGTTACTTATCAGAATACTTACAAATTGGTTCATAATATTGCATTGGACGAGTACTATGTGCTTTATTGTACCAAGTCCGCTCCATCAGTTGGCAGTGATTTTCAATCCAAGACGTTTGTCCAAATTCCTGTCAAGTCATTTGCTGCTGTTGATACAAGAGCACTTGGATACCTTGATGTAAGTGTTATTTTTTTTTTAAAAAAAAAAAGGGAGAAAGGAAGGCGAATCCCTGTAGGAAAATCAAACCATTGTCTAAATTTTCCTCTTTCTTTTTACTAATATACTCTTTTTTAGCTTCTCAAACAAAGCAATAATATTGTATATGTGGGAAATACAACCAATGTAACATCCTCTTGCAGTACCAGCTCTACTCCCAAACTATTCAACACTAGTGATTCTTCATTTGATAGATCGGCATACGATTTGGCAGTTTACTCTACATCGTCTGCAAATGATCCAAAAGGTGTAGGGTTTGGCATGGGATACGACTCAACACCTTTAGGCGTAAGTATATATTAAGAAGAAGAAGAAAGAGAGAGGTTCAATAAGCAATTACTTATATCAATTATGCAGAATGCCCAATGGGTTAAGTACTTCTCATTGTTTACCAATCAGGAGAGCCAGGCTGAAACCATTTTCAATGACATCCAAACCGATTACAACACCTATCGTGATAGCATTAATAATGCTAATATTGCCTACAAAAGAAATATTACCTTTATGAGCTATGATCCTTCTTCAACCAAGTTTTCTATGCCTCGAGATCAGTACTTCCAAAATCTTACAGCTGATGCTGGAGGAAACTTGACTACGCCAACTACAGCCCAACCAGGTGATCCTTCAGTAATGAAGGGCCAGCTCCAGAATTCTTCCATTGTTATCGATTTAACCCCAGAATATGCTTTTAACGCGAGTTATGCCAATTGGCAAAATTGGCTAGGATATTCTGCAGATAAAATCAAAGATGGCGAATCTAGCGCCTTGGATGCATTTAAAACCAGTAAAAAATATATTAACTCCATGGATGCACCTCCATTTGAGAGAAATAGTGAATTATGGAGACTTGATTTAGTATCCAACCAAGGCGCCTCAGGTAAGGCATAATTTATTAAAAGTGTGGGAAATAAATGCTCAATCCCATTTACGTTATTTTTTTTTTCTGGCACAGATTATTGGACACGCTCAATGGCAAGACCCGATCTAATTCTTCAGGATTTGATTCAAGCACAATTCCCAGATTATTTCACTAAACGTGACCGGGTCTTCATGAGACATTATTCAAACAATGAGTCAAGTAACACAGCAACTTCAGATTATGGGTGTAACATGGATAATTGGAGCAAGGCTTCTGCTCCTTCTTCCTATAAAAATCTTGATGCAGATGCTCCTACTATTGAGCGCGGAAGCAATAAACTTTCCTTAGGTGCCATCATTGGCATCAGCGTTGGATGTGGTCTGGTGTTTCTAACCTGTGTTTTGACGGCTGTTCTGGCTTTTATCCGCAAAATGAAGGACCAAAGTGGCAAGCGCTTCACACGTTTACACGAAGAAGTTAATAACGATTTCGGTGATGATATTTTGGATAAAGACCCTATGTTAGCTATGGAGGAGTCCCATGTGTCTGGTGGTGGCAAATAAGGAGGCTCAGAAAAAAACATCTAATTGGTACTTTAATCTCGTTTTTTTATTTTATTTTATTATTATTTTTCCTTCATATCAATGTAAATAGAAAGTATCACAAAAAGAAATAAATCAAAAAAAATGTGGGGGAAGCTTAAGCCAAAACTGAAATGGATTTTTAGCAGAACTTTTTTTTTTTTGAAAAAAGTATAAATAACTCCCATTTTAAATACTCTTTTTCCTGCCCTTTTTCTTGTTTTTATCATAAATTATACCAATATAAATATTCACTTTTACATTATCTCTCTAAATGATCCCTTCAATCGTCTGTCCCGCTACCTGTGAACTATGTGGAAACTGGCTTCCTCAACATCAGGTAGAATTTGAACAGAAAATTGCAGAAACCGTTAGCTCTAACTTTTTTTTTTCTTAAAGGATTCATGTCCCAGAAACGGAGTGCACCCATCTCAGTGGAGCTGTTCATTAATACAAGAACAAGAACACGAGCATGAATATGAATATGAACAAGATAACCAGTTTGAACTTGACTTTGAACTGTCATGCCATCCTCAAGACGTGAGCCATAATAGTTATACTTAAGCTATAACAACCCTTTGTATTATATGTCTATTTACCTACTTCTCTCTGTTATTACACTATATATGAAACCTGAATCTTATTATACCCTTTTAATATAATGTTCATAATATAAATAAATAAATTCAATTAAATATGCAAAAAAATAAAATAAGCCAATATATTATTGATTCTAACTTTCAGCTTTTGTGCGTGGAAAATAAGGCATTTTTGGTGCTCAAAATGAGTCACTGTTACTGATGTCATGCAGTTTTTATTGGCTTGGAAGTACCAAATTGCTATATTTGGATAATTTGACACAACGCGTTTTTTTATTCCAGCCACTTTAACGCTAAGATAAATTTGTTTTCAATCGTCCAAATGGTCACGAAATAAATAGTTGAATAAATTGCAATTTAAATATTTTGTATTACAATGTTGCATTTATTGATTTAATTTTACCGGAATCATTATATGATGGCCTATTAAGCAAACTCATAGAAGGGTCATTTTCGGACATTTAATAATAGTGAAAAAAAGGGAGGAATGACGTTGTGTGAAGAATGTATTGTTGGAGTACCATTTTTGTAAAACGTCAAGAAATTATAAATGCATTTTATTGGCCCTGCATCATCACCATCATTATTTATTTATCTTGTTTGTTACTAGATAATAAAAAAGAGAAGAGTGTTCTCAATCAGCCGTGGTTTAAGAATCCATGACCTTTTTTTTTCTTTCCAAGTTCACACTTAGTCGTTACATTTATAAATGTTATTTTGGCTAAAGTTAAATAAGGTATTTCTCATGTATTCGTTGCTAAAGAAAGTCTAACCAGATTATTAGAATATATAGTTTGTTTGTTTATAGCGTATATTTAAGTAATACAGAAATATAACGAAGAAACAACATATAAATATACAAAGTAAATCAGTTAAATGCAGTGCTTAGTACAGTAATAAAGTACATGACATTATCTTTTTTTTTACTCAGCTTATTCCTATTAATTTTTTTTGAATGAAAAATTATGTGCACTTACATACCTTTTGAGGAAGTTGAAATGTGTGGAACAAAAATAGTCGTACAAACCATTCAAAAGTACTTAAAATCACATGTTCTTCTTTACTCAAACTTAAAACGTGCAAAACGACAGAGAGCCAGCGGCCATAAGTAAATGAACCAAATGGAATGAATATCAAATACCCTTGGTAGCTTCCTTTGTCACCTTATTTCCGTATGTTATACATTGGAATAATGAGGTTATTTCAAGATAAATATAAAATCAAAACAAACAAGCGCTGAAAAAGTAGTTAAAGTAAGTTAGAACCTCAAAGGTTTAGCAAGGACATACGTGCTTTACACACATGCTTTTTTTTTAATAGCTGACTTTTTAATGTCTGTCAACATTTCAGATACCCTGCACGTCGTCCTCAACAATTTCACGAAAGAAATTAGGATGTTATAAGGTCCTACATTTAACTTAATTTAGGAGAACTATAATTTATAAGCTTTTTTCTCATATCACTTTTATGAACAATTTGCCAGTTTTGAAAAGTCGAACCTTAATTTGATTTATTTTAGGAAGGGAAAAGGGACACTGATAAAACGTGGGAGAAATAAACGAGAGAGAGGAAAAGAAAAATAGCTTATAATCAAAATTCAAACGGCATGGTTGACTGCATCCGAGCCAAAACACCTCCGTTCCTATAACAAAATACAATCAAAGTGTAAAAAAAAAAATAAAGTGCAAAATACTTATTAAATTTTCTATAATTAATTATATCACTGATAAGCTTGGTAAAGAATGGTTTGCATTTCAATATTAAGTTATTCTATACTATATGAGTATATAAATTAAACTACTACCTCTTCCAATTTGAGAATAACAGTTTTGTTTCAAGGGGAGAATTATCTATATTTCTTTTTTAGATAGATGCAATGTTTATATATATATATATATGCCGTACACATGTAGACTTGATTTATAACTATTTTCTATCAAGAGTGTAAAAATATGTGGCTTCTCATTATTGGCATTGCCTATTTGCCATCGATTTTTTGATAATCCTTTAAAACAAATAGACTCCCTTGGCTGTTACCAAAGCGATTATAATGTGTGCTACATTTGCTTTTCAATCACAAAACCATATTATTAGCGTAGAAACATCATCTATCTCACACAGCTATTTTTCTTTGTACACAAATGAGATGAGGGGCAGTCTCGCACTCTTTCGCACACGCATATGCACAAGAGAATGTCCAATTTCACTTTTTAATGAGTATTTCGCAAATATATATATCGATTGTTCTTTTAATACCAAAAGAAGATAACACTCATTCTTTACTATCGTAAAAACCATTGGCACATATCTCATTAAAAAAAAAGGTAAGGAAAGAACAAAGATAGTTCTCTTTTAATATAGATTAAGTTTAGATTTTCTTTTTTAGTGAAAGACTTCATTTCATTTATTGGCTTTGCTAATATTTTAGGCTTCACTTGTCGGGGTGCAACATTTCCAGAAGTAATTCAGGTTTGGTAACCACAGTTTTCATGACCTATTCATTATCATGGTATAGTCCTCAAGGTAAAATAAATCACACCACCTTGTTTAAATATGAAAAAAAAAAAAAGACTTGAAGGAAAAAAAGTAAATATATGATAAGAAGAAAACAATCTATTAAATACGATGTAATGACCATTCCATATTGGAATTCAGTAAAAACCAGTAGCTATTGCTTTCAAAGAAACCAAGCAGCTAAATAGTGGAGTAGATGTCTTCTATGGAATCCGTAAAAAAAAATTGACTCCAAAAAAGCAACAAAGTAATTGTTTGGGCCTTTTACTTTTACCCATAGGCAGATGTTTGAAAGAAAGCTCTTGATTTATGATTTTATTTAGAATAGGGGTTTTGCAGCGAACTTTTTTTTCTTTTTTCCTTTCATCATTCAAGATTTATAAATAAACCTTTGTAAGTAAGATGATCAAGGGGATA
>VCJC01002921.1:33443-46718 GCA_024140195.1 Backusella luteola | reverse complement strand
CTTCTTTTGCGTTTTCATTTCTTTTTTTTTTTTCTTTAATACTGTTATTATAATATAATATAGAAGAAATGTTGCAAGATAAATACATTGGGCTTATTCTGGCAATGAGTTCTAGTGTCTTTATTGGACTTTCGTTTGTTATTACAAAAAAAGGTCTTGTAAGTTCAAAGAAGCGTCACGGTAAATAATGCTTTCCTACAGGAGTTTTCTTTAATAATTAACCTGTTGCTATTCTTGTGATCAGGTGTATCAGCAGTAGATGGGAAGCACCACTATTTAAAAAATTGGACTTGGTGGGCTGGTATAGGCACAAGTAAGATATTAAGTCATAATATTGGATTCTTCGTATTGTGGTGGTAATTTTATTAAAAAAAATAACCATTCTCTTGAAAAGTGGCTGTCGGTGAAATATTGAATTTTTCGGCATACTCTTTTGCACCTCCACTGTTGGTTACACCACTTGGGGCATTAAGCGTGATATTAGGGTGAGAATCAAAAGTAAAACTTGAACTCGTTAAAAGACTAATATATTTTCTTTTCTACATTCTCTTCATGACAATATAGAGCTATATTTGCATCAATATTTTTGAAGGAAAAACTTGGTTCAATAGGAAAGATTGGCTGCTTGTTATCCGTAGTAGGTGCCTTTCTTGTTGTTTTACATGCGCCCGAGGATAAAGAGGTAACTTCTATAGATGAGTTGTTATTTTACGCTTTACAACCAGGTAAATTGCAAGGGATGATATAGTGATTTATATAAATAAATGGTTAAAAATATACATACATTCTAGCGTTTATGATTTATTGTGCTTTGGTGGGGTGTACTAGCTACTTTATGATTGTAAAAGTAGTACCTGAATATGGTACGAAAAATCCGTTTGTTTATATATCAATATGTTCTTTAGTTGGCTCTGTTTCAGTAATGGCAATTAAAGCATTTGGTATTGCTCTAAAGCTCACTTTTGCTGGTAATAACCAGTTTACACACCCATCCACATACGCCTTTGGGTTGACTGTGGCTGTTTGTATTGTTATTCAGATGAACTATTTCAACAAAGCGCTGGAGCAATTCTCGACCAATGTGTAGGTTTTTAATAGCAATAATCTTATATCGTACTAACGATAACAATGAACATACATGATGAACTTTGATTATCTCGTTACTTTTAGAGTCAACCCAATATATTTTGTTTGTTTCACAACAGCGACCATCGTTGCATCTGCTATTTTGTTTCAAGGGTTCAACACGGATAATCCTGTTAATATTGCATCACTTATATGTGGATTCGTTATTATATTCACTGGCGTATACTTGCTGGATTCAATTGCAAGAAAAGATTACCACCAAATTCCTCAAAGAGACAATGATGGAATAGAAGAAGATGAAGCATTCTTGATGGGTGAGGCAACACTTTTGGAGGAACATGATGACTCGTCTGTTAATATTTCAGGTTTAAATCATGATGAGTCGGATTCTGATATTGAATTAGTGATGAGACCAAGGTCTGGTTAAAATGAACCTAAGTTATTTTCTTCTATATGTTTGTCTGTTTGTGTACATTATTATTTATTATTGATATCACTACTTGTAATAAAATATCAGTGATTATTCCATTTTTATTATACATACCCTTTATTTTGTTATTATCAAGCTGGCTTATTTTCAAATCGGATTAACCTAATGTTCTGACCAGCAAATAAAATTGCATTTAGCTTAATTTCAGAGAATTATTTTGTTCACTAGGAACACTATTGTCCTTTTGTTTCATCAAACATTTTAGACCTATTATCTTCTAACCTTTTCCATATTCTATTGAGAGGACAAATTCTAAAATGAGAAGGGCCATAAATGTTCTCAAAAAACTTTATTTTTACCAATGTGGAATATTTTTGCTGGAATTAGTTGAGCCAATCATTTTTACGACTGTTTTCAAGGATAATGTCGCGGAAGACAGTTTTAAGTGATTTATCCTCGACTAAGCTGGATTTTTTTTTTCAAGATTGATTCTGTGAATTATTAGAAGCAATCGTATATAAAAATAATGGAATACGTAATCTCATGTTGTTATGATCCGCCACAAACCATCTTTCCTTAACTTAGTTCTTATCTGCACTGTTCAAATAAAACTTGTTATCCTATAAATATTCAGTAGAGGTAAGTAACGATACATATCCAAGCTATTTCCATCCCTTCTTGATCATACTCTCGGTCATTATATTCATTAAACTGAATGGGGAACAAATAGTGTTATCTAAAGACTCTTATCCACCTAAAGTGTATATTGTATTATAATAACCTGTCACTGCCATTGTTTTTTTTCCACTTAATAAATAAAGTACTTTTTTTTTCATGTCTTTTTCGATTGAATGATTAAAGCACCAGTCATATATTTTTTGACCCGATTGTAAGACCTGCATTTTTCCTTTTATTAGCCAAGACTTCCACATGACTATTAACTAGTGAGCATAGCTTCATCCACTTGACGTAATTTCTACAAACTCCATGGAAGAATCGCTGATCTGCTTCTGCACTATCACCTTTCGGAGATAGATAATTTGCTCTGTTTTTTTTTTTATATCCACAAATTATCTTTAGCCTCATCAAAGTCAATGTAAACGTATCTCTCAGGTGTTTACTTGAATTAGAGAAACTAGAATTATATTTTATGATACTTCTAGACTACTATAGCACAACAACATCATGTAACTATGTAGTACGATCAATTTGACATTGTAGTGTTTTCTCTCTCTTTTATTTGTATTGCCTGATATAATTCCTGTTATTTCGCACTGGGATTTTGGCTTTGAACAATGCTTCTCTTACCAATTTCCCCGCTTTTAAAAGTTGCTTATAATGGTTGCCCGAGCCAAAGAATTTACTTTTACATTCAATTCTATATTTAGCATTCTTAAACATTGAGCACTGTAAACAATCGATATATTCTATAAAAAGTATATGTATTTCCTATGTCTCAGTTTTCCTTTAATTGATTGATAGAAAATAAGCAGAGGTATCAGTATCATATAAATTCGAATGCTGGCAGATATTTATATATATACATCAGGATACTTCTTGATTGGTTGGATAATATCCTTGGCTTTCAAACGCAAATCATTGTACTTGGCGCTTCTTCAATTGCTATGCCAAAGACAAGGTATTAAACATTCTGTATGAAGTAAAGGTTTGAGTCTTATTACTGTTAAATATAATAGGCACATGCTTTTACACAATGAGCTTATAAAAGTTTAAAAATGGTTTATTTTTGTCGATCATATGAAAGTAACAATGATGCGGCACATGAAATTGTTTCAAAAAGTGCCTTCTTGACACTTTAGAGTGTACAATAATCAATTACAAAAACTTGGCGATTCTTTAAAACAAAAATAGTCGAGTACAATACATTATTACGCTAACCCTAAAAAATGCATCACTTTGAAAAAATACGAATTGCACTTTAATATTCCTTTAGCTAAAGAATTATGCAAAAGCAAAATATATATTATTAAATGTTTATCACATATTATTCAAATGATGGGAAACCCCCTATTTTGATCTGTATAAAATCTACAGATACTTGAAATCGTTCATTTCACATCACTCATGGAGTTTGAACAGGTTGATATAAAGGGTATATCTTGAATTGGCCAATGGCCAAGTTTTATCTATTTTGGCACCCCGAACGAGACAGCAAAAATTGCTTGTTCCGGTAAAAATTGAACAAAAGATGTATATTTTGCTCATAACAATAATCATTGTGGTGAAAATACTCCGCAACTTGCCAAGTTATTACGGGTAAAAGGTTTTCTGTTTTACAAATTATAATAAGGGACCCGTGCTATTGTTATTTCTGAGCAATAGGTACCTGGTTTTTTTTTTTTAGATTTGAAAAATATACTTTTAAGAATTCTATTCCACAAAAGTAAATTAAGGAAATCACCGGAAGCTCCTCCGATGTAGGCCTTGTTCAAGGCCTGAAACAAAGCCACGCCCAAGAAAAAGATGAATTACAAAGTAGAGAGAACGAGACAAGGAGAAGTGATAAGCAAGCTAGAGTCGGGTCACCGTGGAAAACGAATTTTTTTTTAAAAAAAAAAAAAGCTTGTTGAAAACCAATGGGAATGGACTATTAGCAATATTATAGGCATCCTGCTTTGTAATACTTCAAAGCGATCCTTTTATTGTCGACGATTTTCGAGGATGAATGGCGTTTTCCCAAATCCATCGAGTCTATCACGTAATTGCTTAGTTTTTATTCTAGCTCTTTTTTTTTATTTTATTTAATCTTTAATTTTTTTAAACATTATGTTATGCCTTTACATTGAATTTAATTGAATAGTATTAAAACAAACTAAACTAAACAATTACAATTGAATAGAGGATCATAGAGTAATTACATTCGTAAATATATCATGTTTAGCTCACGCAGGTACCTTGGCATCACAAGGTAAAGTTTATTTGAATAGCATTTACCTGAGTTTATAAAACAATAATACCGCACAGACTCTGTGTGGGCTATGTTTTGATCTAATAATCTTTATTTGAGCCTCAACCTGTCAGAAAAATAGTAACGGAGTCTCAGGTTTTGGATCGGATTCAACCGTACCCGTCCCAGCCATTTGGAGTCTGGACTCAATCATATTGCAAAAAGAAATTCATATAAATAGAGACGTATTTCTCACATTTTTTTGATCTCCATCAATTGCATTTTGCGCAGGCCGCATTCTCTTCAATACTCTACCTGTCAAAAATCATATATACTTTTCGTGCTGTGCACTATTAACATCTCAATTATCTAAAAATGTCTTGCATCACTCGTTTCTTCGTTGCTTCAATTGCTATTGTTCTTGCTCTCATCGTCCTGGTTGACGCTTCTTCAAATACCCATAATGGTGATGGTCATCACATTAGCCGTGCTAAACGTGCTCTTGAAAAGCGTAAGGAAACTTATAGTGGTGATGCCACATGGTTCAGTAAGTATCCATTGAAAAACAGTTTGATTATTTAAAAAAATACAAGTTATTAAACTGTTTATGTAGCCCCTTCAATTAATGGTGGATCCATGGGTGCATGTGGTAAATACGAAGCCGATGACGCCGATATTGTTGCCTTGAATGCTCCTCAGTATGGCTCTCTTTCCAGTGCCAGTGACTGGTGTGGAAAGAAAATTAAGATTACACATGATGGTAAATCTGTCACAGCTACTATCAATGACGTTTGTCCTGAGTGTGGTTTTGGGTCTCTTGATCTTACTCCTACCCTTTTTAGTCAACTTGGCGACCAAGATACTGGTGTTCTTGATATCACTTGGACTGTTGTTTAAATAAGGATAGGCTTGATGCCTTGTCTTTACTTACAATTCACAGATAATAAAACTTGTTGCATTATACACTTATATTTAAATTCATTAAAAAAAAACAAGCTATATTTCAAAGAAATGTTAAAAAAAGAGTGCTGGATCACTTGCTGAAAGCCGAATGAAGTTATTTAGATAGGACGGCATTTTCTCCCTGATGAAAATAAGAACTATTGTTTTTTTTTTCACAAGATCCAGAACTAAAAAGATGTGTTAGTATTCTTCACAGCTTCAATTTAATAAGAGTGTTGATATTTGACTATAATTCAAAGTGATTTATTCGTAATAGCCTTTAGAGCCTTTATGTAGATTTTATCTTGTATTTAATGACTTTAAAAAGCGAGATATCAGTGTAACAATGTATTACTAAAAATAGAAATATTTTTATTGTGTGTCTTGTAAAAATACCAAAGAAAGAGAGTTGTAAAGAATATTTTCATGTAGTATTATATTTATTTGAAGCTATGGGTGATAAAAAGCCAGAATATTAAGACATCCTACTTTTATCTCTTTCAAGTTCAAATATGTAAATGAGAGAGAGGGCTAAAATGCGCGTAGCTGTTTGGTGTGACTGTTTCATGTAAGAGATGATCTTTTTATTTAAAGTTCCTCCAAATTTTAAACCCTTTTACTTTCTTTTCTCTTCTCACTCTCTCTCTCTCTCTCTCTTTATCCCTAATTTATAATGTCCAAAGGTACCTCAGAGCAAGTGGAGTAAAATAGCATTACTCACTCTATATTCAATCAATAGAAGCCAACCCCGAGTTAACAGACCAGTCTTTATACAATCGCTTTAGAGGATTTGCTGCAGGCACAGCTTCAGGTATTACAAAGTTGGCAGTGGGACATCCTTTTGGTAAGCAAAGTTATCCGGTCTTGATTATATTATTGCTGACACGCTCTGCGCAATCTATTTTTATTTTACGCACAAAAAAGATACTGTCAAAATCCGAATGCAAACTACGAGCAAGGCAGATGGTCGTTTTAAGGGACCATTGGATTGTTTTTTGAAAACAATACGTAACGAGGGACCCAGAGCACTCTATAAGGGTGCAACGCCCCCTCTTGTTGGATGGATGTTTATGGACAGTATCATGTACGTTATTTTCTTTTCAAAAAAGTTTCGATGTTCGAATACTAATGTTATTTACTCTGATGGCGACAAAATACAGGTTGGGTACCCTCCATAATGTTCGTATGATCCAGCAGAAATGGAACGGTGATAAACCATTGACTGTATTCCAACATGGGCTTGCCGGATTAGCTGGTGGGTTGACAGTTTCTTTTGTAGCCACACCTGTCGAGCAAATCAAAGCTAGACTTCAGGTGCAATATGACGCAGCTACCAAGGCATACAAGGGACCGATCGATTGCATTCAAAAAGTGGTAATTTTTTTTCAGTATAAAATGGATTAAAAAGTTTGTGTGCCTGAAATTTAAGTTAGGTGCGCAACAATGGAGTTTTTGGATTATGGCAAGGTTTGACACCTACCATGTTGTTTAGAAGCTGGTTCTTTGTATTCTGGAGTTCGTACGAAGTGTTTACCCAGCAGCTTAGAAAACTAGAGCTACCAGACGGCAGCATTACTTTTATTGCAGGAGGACTAAGTGCTACTGCTTTTTGGATTGGTGCATTTCCTGCAGGTAACATCATAATTTAACTGGCCAAAAATATGAGTCACAATAATTAAAGGGAAACTCTAATTTTCATTATTCATTACATTAACAGATATGGTAAAGAACCGC
Organism: Backusella luteola; assembly: GCA_024140195.1. NCBI lineage: Eukaryota > Fungi > Mucoromycota > Mucoromycetes > Mucorales > Backusellaceae > Backusella > Backusella luteola. Next base: position 39,618 of record VCJC01002921.1, on the reverse strand, counting down.
TATATGACACAGCCAGATGTGACTCCCAAGAAGTTCCCAACACCCACATCAGTTGCGAAATATGTTTATAGAACAGAGGGGCTTAAAGGATTCTATAGAGGTAAATGGATGTACAAGGCGAGTTCACAGAGTGTATATATTTACTGTAATAATGTCATGTATAGGTTTTCTACCATCGTTCCTGAGAGCATTTCCAACCAATGCATCAGCAGTGTTTATGTTCGAGACTGTTATGAAGCTCCTTAGTAATAAGCAAGACTAGACACCCTCATAGATTTATACACATATAGATTCCACTGTCATAGCGCACGCAATAGCAATGTTATACCATCTTGATAATAAAACACTCCGCTCTCTTTCTCTACACATCGAAATTCCATTACATAATCAGTCATGCTGAGTGAACAATTAACAGAAGAAACTTTTTATTTTACAATAATATTCATTATCTTGGATGTTGATCGACTTAATCAAAGAGACCTACACAACACACACAAATCATTAAACCCTCTGTCTAATAACGTCTATCCAAAACAAAAACACTTACCGAAACCCATATCATCATCAGACTCTTCCTTCTCCTCTTCCTTGGCCTCTTCAGCGGGGGCGGCATCGCCACCAGCAGCGGCAGCACCACCAGCAGCAACAGCAGGACCAGCGCCAGGAGCACCAACGTTCAACAAGAGGGCCTTGAGGTCTTGACCGGCGAGAGCCTTGGCATAGAGGGAGAACCAGATGGGTTCAACTTCAACGCCGGCAGCAGAGACGAGAGCCTGGAGCTTGTCAGCCTAACAGTGAAAAAAGGGGTTGAAATGTGAGTCTCTATTCCTCATGTCCAAAACGACGACTTACAGTGATTTCGACATTATCATCCTCGAGGATGAGAGCGGCGTAGACGACAGCAAGTTCGGCAGACATTGCTAATAATAATGATTTTTTGTTAATTCATGTGGGCTGGTGGTTGGGATGGATGGATGGATGGATGGATGGCTTGGTTTTACGTACATGCAAATTATAAGGAAAGAATCCAAGCCGGAAATGCTTCATGCCATTGAATATCCACTTGCATTTCTCAACGCAGTCACACGAAACTGAAATTGAATTTAAATGTCAATCCATTGTCATTGATCTTCTTTACTCTACTATAAACTTCTTGTATGCGAATTGCCAACACATACTCTTCCTTCTGGAATTGCAATTTATGCATTTAATAGTATATGCAACCAACAACACGACAAAAACATAGTAAAATTCCATAAATTGAAAGGACTCTATTTATGTCAATCGGCAACAAATTATACTTTATTATTATTATGATTCTTGATAATTCCTCTCACTGCCTTCTTCATCATCCTCATCCGACTCTTCCTCTAAATTTGATAGCAAATTCTCAAATTCATAAGCCTCATCATCCTCTAATGGTGCAGTGTACGCCAAGTCATTTCTAAACATGTATTTTTTGATAATAAAGGCTGTACTGGCAACACTGACAATCATAAACACGGCAACAATGCTGTAAATCAAATAGGGACTTGGCTTTTCTTCTTCCAAATACGAATTTGAAAAGATATGCTCATCCGATGCCAGTTCGCCATAAAGAGTTAGCTTCCAACTAAACAGCTCGCCTGTTGTATTTGGGTTCTTTGCATCGATAATATACAGCTTCCATTGACCAACCGGATTCTCTTCCCTGGATAAATAATAAAATGAAGTATTAAACATCTAAAACAGCAATCTACCCATTTTTAGATTTTTACCAGTGCTTGACAGTCATAAAAGTCCAATTCTGAAATCCTTCTGTACTCTCATCATTGCTTCGAGGGGTGGCCAATTGGCTGGTGACGCCATTGGGACTCTCCAACAAAATCTCTAAATCACCTCTCCTCTTATGCTCGATATGAAGTGTTGATGTAATGTGCTCTACTCGAGAGAGCTTTGCAAAATCAATCAAATCTTGTGTGACAGCAATAGTAGCCGTTAATGCCTTTTCTTTATCGATAGATTCACCTGCTGTGGTAGGTGTAATGTCGGGTATACGAAGAGACACATCGCTCTTCCATCCTAGTTCCAAGTTGGTTTGTGGTCGGACATTTTGGAATGTTTTTGCCAGCTCGACCATTCTATACGCATCAATCACACCATATCCATAGCGATGGTTGAACTTGCGTCCCGAAGGTAACTCTTGCCAATCTGGATCTACTAGTGCCAGAGGGACAGCAGACTGTACACATAAATACTGCATGTCGCGCCATGTAAGATCAGGTCGAATTGAAAGCACCAAAGCAAAAACACCAGCTGCTAATGGAGCTGCCGCAGAAGTACCACCATGGGAATTTGTACACTGATCTTGACCCACGTCTGTAGTAAACTAAATTATATTATACCACGTTAATATACAGAACCCCCCCCTCTTTTTTTTTAGACTAATGTTTGCGTTGCTTACAATATGACCCCCACTCCCACTAGAATAGCTCACAACAAGTTGAGCAGAACAAGACTCTGCATAATACGGATGCACCCCCATTCGATCGACAGCCCCAACAGTAATTGTATATATGCTATTTGTATAGCCGTCAAAATTACAATTATCATCCTTGGCTCCACCATTCCCCGAGGCAAAGACAAAGATGGAGCCAGAGCCATTTCTTCCATGTTGAATGCCATTCACCATGGCATCCAGTATGATATCATTGGGGCCCTCTGCCACCTCGCCTGTATCGGGAGGACCCCAGGAACATGAATAAATGTGGTTTTTTTGAAACTCATAATTGATGGCAGCAGCTTCATCCGCCTCTGTGATTTCCTTCGACAATATACGTATGCCCGCGACTTTCGCATCGTACGCGACACCTGTACCACACACATTGTTTTTAACTGCAGCAATCTCACCTGCACACCTTGTACCGTGTGTATCGTCCGATAATTGTGGTCGAGGTTCAGGCACATGCTCATTAAAATCATAGGATCCTTGTGGAAACTAAAAGAAAAAAATAGAGTAAGTTTTGGATAGCACTATATCCAATCCATTATCCCATTTACATAATTATCTTTAAGGTCGTTATGCTCGAAATCAATGCCATCGTCTAATATAGCAACAACAACCCCTTTTCCGGTGATGCCTTGACTCCAAACACCCGTCACATTAAGATCAAATCCCAGCTGTTCTCTATTGATCTAACTCTTCTTCTTTAATAAATTAAAGGAAATTGTATTTTTATACACTGATAAAGTGAAATCATACCAGGTGCCATTGATCGTCAAAACCAGGATCATTGATATCGAAAAACTGCTTGACTTTTAAATAATCGTTATAGTCCGCAATAGGCGGCAAGTTGATGCTGGGTGTGATATTATTTTGTTTATATTCCTCTGGTATATTTTCAACGACAGGTGGAGGTGCTCGTTTATAAAGTCTTTTTTTGGGAATTTGTTGTTCGATGCGATCGATACCAAACAAGGATTGTCGTTTTTTTAACCTGTTGTTATCGAGTGGCATGCTGATCCAGTAATAATGCGCCAACTCGCCAACTTGCCCTTCAAACTCTGCACCCAACTCATGAGCTGCTTGTTTTGCTAGTTCCGGATCGGGTTTCGTTGTATGCAAGGTATAGTACTGGCGCTGTGTATAGTCTCTTTTATGAAGAGTTGCTGTTGTGTGTGTTGCTAATAAACAAAAGACTGCGCCAAAGAATATCTTCATTTTTGTTTTCTGTGAAAAAATAGAAAAGAAGAAAGACTGCGTGATGTTTTTTTTTTCTTTTCTTTTTTTTTTGTATTGTTTATTTTAATCTCAGTGGAATTCTGGTGAATATGTGTCGCATTGACGGGTCGCACAAAAAGAATAGAGCTGTGTTTCACTTTCGCACGCAAAAATGGTTCAATCTGCTTAGTTATCATAAGACAGACACTTGAGCTTAATTATGATATATATCTCAAGGTTTATTGTGTGCGATATTTAATCCTCCAAAAAAAAAAATGATATTGACAATCACATTAATTTCAATGAGATTTTCCCATAGAGATTGTGTTTAGGCTATATGTTTTTCTATTTCTTGTTTTATTACAATTAAATTCGAAGATATCATCACATTATACTTTTTTACTTTATTCTATGCTAATTTTTATTTTTATTTTTTTGCTATGATGGGTTTACTCTACTGAGTAGTGAGAGGAGTGTATGTTTCATTGAATGCACAGGTAGTATTTTTACAGAGACATTGTCCAGCAATAGGATCCCACCAAACACCATCACAATCATCAGGTACCAAATGACGTTCAGAAGAAGCAGCGTCGGGTGTAGGGTTGTCAACGGTTGGTGCTGTAGATGGACAGTTGAAGCAAGTACCAAAGTTGGAAGTAGCAAAGCTACAGGTGTTTAATAAGCTGCTCTGAACAACCCCGCTGCTTACAGTCATGTTTTCCAAACCATTACAGATTTCTTTGCTAAGGCTGGGAAGTTGACACTTCATGTAGTCTTGTTTAGCCAATTGACTGACTGGAACTGGATTTTTCATCTAAGTAAAGGACCATCATCAGTCGTTTTGATATTTATAAACATGATGACAACATATGAAAACATTACCCATTTCAATAATTGTTCGTTGCTCACGAACCAAACGTCCTTTTTGGATGCAATGGATTTGATAAATTTGACAACCCCCTCTCTTTGAGCAGATGGATCGGGAGTGCCTGCGTATGCGGTCAAATGAGCTATATATGAAATAAAAGAGTATAAGTGTCTTTACCAAAATCAAAATAAAAACGAGTCTATCAATTCTAGTATTCTACTTACTAGGGTGTACATAGATACCAAATGGTTGTCTAGTGCCATTATAATGTCTCTCAAAGTTTGTATTTGACCACTGGGTTACATCGCTCACTGATCCAGCAAGATATACGTCCATTAACTGAGCAGTACCGGAGGAATCGACAACGGCGTACATTGGAATCTCCCATACACCGGGTAACTTTGGAGTTCCGCAAATACCCGTCCAGCAGTCATTAGCTAAACCGTTATCCAAAGTGTATGGCCTGTATAAGAGTTTGTGAGCCTTTTGGATTTCTTTTGTTTTTTTGTTTATTTATTTTAAACTTTACCAATAACAGTCATTGGTAATTGCAGTTGCTGAAGAATCATACAGAAATCCTTGTTTTGATATTTCGTTCAATGTATTTGCGGTATAGTTCACTAAGCACATGTGTTAATAGCTACTTTCTCTACACTGTGAGAGGCGTTAGTTATATATAAGGAAAACTTACAGAAAGGAGCTCTAAATCCCTTGATATTTCCAAGTGGAACACCTCCATACTCATAAAGCATAGCACGAGCAGCAGTGATTTCTCTTTAGAATATATTTATCTTGAAATTAATTTAGTTGTTTTATGATATGTCATGACATGGGACACTTACTGTGCTGAAGGTTGACCAACATGGGTGAATGTATGACTTTGAGAGAATAAAAAAAAAAGGGTGAGAAAATAAGATTTTAAACCAATAGATGATGCTAAATAAAACTTACTCAGCGACTTCATGGCCTTTGGCATACCACTGTTGCACCAATGCAAAATTTGTATATTGCATAGAGACATACCACGAACCCTAAAAAGAAATTAATTATAACTAAATAAAAAGGGTATCATCATGTATTACCATCGCAGGACAGCCATTAGGGTTTCTTTATTATTATTATTATTATTAAAAGTAAAATGAGTATGATATTAGGACTTAAGAATCAAATTTTACTTACGTGACATTCATTAGCTCATAAGCAGTATCCAACAATTCAGGCTGAATAGAGTCATCAAAAGTGATTGTAACAAACTGAGGAACCTCGTTTGGTGACAATCCGCCAGGAGGAGAAGTCGAAGGACAAAGACAGTCTGGTAATTTGCACTTGGACGGGTCACAAGTGGCGGATGAATTTTGACCGAAAGCAGATGCTACCAATAGAGCAACTACACTAATGCTAAGGGGTTTCATAACTAAAAAATGTAATGGAGGAAAAAGGAATGAATAAAAAGTGATGTAGAAAATAACAGGTCTTTTATATAGTAATCCAGCTGCTTCTATTTTTGTATACAAAAAACTCTATTTATTTTCAAAGCCAATTTCTTTTTTCCTGAACGCTAAATCCTGTCTCAATTTAGATGGTATAAATAATAAAAGAGAGCGCCA
>VCJC01002914.1:28342-44317 GCA_024140195.1 Backusella luteola | reverse complement strand
AAAAAAAAAAAAAAAAAAAAAAAAAAAAAAAAAAAAAAGCAATGAATGATGGGTATAAGATATAAATTTAACTCCAATATATTTAATATATAAAGTGACAGAGCGTAGTCGAACACCTGTTTATAAATCAGTCTACAACGATCAAAGCATCATCAATCAAAGACAAGACCGACCCAAGCTCAAGTTATCCGATTTTCAAATGCTCCGTACACTTGGCACCGGATCATTTGGACGTGTTCATCTTGTACAGAGTCGTGTCAATTCCCGTTACTATGCCATCAAGGTGCTCAAGAAATCAGAAGTGATTCGGCTGAAGCAGGTTGAGCATTCTAATAACGAGAAGCATATATTGGAGGCAGTTGCACATCCATTTCTCGTCAATTTATGGGGTACGTTTCAAGACAATGTGAATCTTTACATGGTGATGGACTATGTACCTGGTGGTGAATTGTTTTCTGTACTTAGAAGATCGCAGGTAATAATAAAAAAAAAGGGAACTTATATATAGAATTATTCACTCATTTCTTGAAATATTTAGCGATTTCCTGATCATGTAGCCAAGTTTTATGCGGCAGAAGTGACATTAGCTATTGAATATATGCACTCAAAAAATGTAATTTACCGTGATTTGAAACCGGAAAACTTGTTGTTGGATAGTCAGGGTCACATCAAGATTACAGATTTTGGTTTTGCAAAACATGTTCCTGATATCACTTGGACTTTATGTGGTACTCCCGATTATTTAGGTAGATCATTTTTGTGTGTGTGGTGATTATCCCATTTGAAAACAACTAACATGACCTTGTATAGCTCCTGAGGTGATTCAATCAAAGGGTTATGGTAAAGCTGTCGATTGGTGGAGTTTGGGTGTTTTGATTTTTGAAATGTTGGCAGGGTAACGTTGTGCCATTTTGAATGTAAAAGAGTATAGACTCAATTGTTACCATTTAGATATCCTCCATTTTACGATGATGATCATTTAAAGTTGTACGAAAAAATTATTGCAGGACGCATCAAATGGCCAGCCTACTTTGATCCCAATGCAAAGGATCTCTTACGACATTTACTTACCTCTGATTTGACCAAACGTTATGGTAATTTGAAGGATGGCAGTGAAGACATTAAGCGACATGTTTGGTTTACAGGTGTTGACTTCAACCGCGTGTTGGCCAGACAGATTCGACCTCCTTATGTCCCCACCATTCGTGGTGATGGCGATGCTAGTCATTTTGATAAATACCCGGAAACGCAGGAACAGTATGGTAATACTACTGCTCCTGATCCTTTCCGTCATCTTTTCCCTGATTTTTAATTAATAAAATAATATAGTAGTAATAGTAAAATGCTTTATATATCATGCTTTTTTGTACAAATGTATTCAAAGTAAAACAAAACTACTTTTGAAATCCATAAAGCTGAATAGCGAACATTGTAACCAACATATCTGTCATTTCTAAAACTGAATCCAACTTTTTTTTTTTTTATTATTATCATAAAAGAATTATTATACACAGAGAAAGCACAACTATTTCCCCTTTTTTTCTGTCAAGAAAAATCCACCTCTCTAAGCTGATGATTCTGCAACGACCTTCTTTTGCTGCTCAACCTTGATACGATTTAAAAGCTTTGACTTGAGCTCAAGAGCCTTTTCGCTATACAAATTCTTGTCGGTTGTTTCCAATAAATACTTGTCCAAACCGCCCTTTTTATCGATGGTGCGTAAGACTGAGGTTGTCACCTTGACTTCAATAAACTTGTTGAGTGTTTCTGAAAAAAGATTTTTGTTTTGGACGTTGGGTAACCAGTTGCGTCTGGTCTTTTTCTTGGAGAAAGGGTTCTATCATTGTGTATGCGTTAGAGTCAAACATGGAGAGGAGGAACGAATCTGTAAGGCAATTACATTGTTACCAAATTGAATGTGTTTTCCACCAAAGAGACCACGTTGAGCACGCTTAAAGGTGGCTCTTGCAAGCGTATAGGCAGGTTGTGCTGATAACATTTTTTTGTATATATAACTTAAAAGAGAAGAAAAATTCTTATTCGTCCGGGGACTCACGTCAAGGGGGGTTGTGGGTGGGCTTAAAAACCTGGAAATGTGTGTGTATAAAATGTGACTTGCAAATACTAAATATGGAAATTATAATGGCTCTCTCTTTTTCTCACCATTATTAGCTTTCTCTTCTATATATATTTATTTATAGAATAAAAGAGAGTTTGAATGTAAAAATAAATAGATAAAATCAGAGGCCATACCTGTTATGAGAAGCAAGATGGTCAAGCAAAAACAGTATATAATAATCAAGGGGAGAAATACACACAATAAGACGTTAAATTTCGTCAGTTTAATAATGGTGGTTTATAGAGATATCAAAATTGCTTTTTATTTGTTTCTTTTTAAGAAAGTAAAAAAAATAAATGGTTTTTTTCTTTTCTTTTTGTTTTTTAAAAGGTGAGGAATGATCAATATTACAAAAAAGAAAATTGAAGAGCAAAATAGAGGAGGTGAGAAGTTCAGGTTTTTGTTTTAGGAATTTTTTGTTTTCTTCTTTTTGTATAAATAAAAAAAGTGGTCTTTTTAGGCTTTTTTTTTGTGAGAGTGTATAAATAAAATATGTGTAAATTTTTTGGTGGGTGTTTTTTTTTACTCTGTTTTTTTCTAACTTTTTTTTTCTTCTTCTTTTGTAAAAAAAAAAATAAATAATAAATGCTTTGTAAAAAAGAGAGAGGGAGAGAAGGATACTAGAGTTTTAACTCTTTGATGAAGTTGGTAAAGTAACAAATGAAGGGAAAGGATACGAGGTAGCTGATGATGTATTGGTCATGCTTTCGGTTATCTTGTGATCGTTAGTATCATATGTTACTGCTTCATCATCCTCCATAAAGAACTGTACTTCGTCATCTTGAGTAGTAGCAGCAGTAGTAGGAAGTAGATCATCTTGTTGATAATGATTACTACTATTATTACTGCCACTTTCACCGTTTATACTACCTTTTCCTCCGGGAATATTAATGGCTGCTGTACCTTCTACAAGCCTATCCTCATAATCACTAGCCAATTCATATTGCTGTTGACTTTTATGCAAGAACGGTACTCTCCATTGTTGTTGTTGTTGTTGTTGTTGTTGTAATTTTTGCATATTATTATCGAGAGTAGATGAGGAGGAATAATGCGCCACATCTGATGATGACCAATTTGGAAGTGAATCAGACATAGCGGGTAGCATATTACTTTCTCGACCTGGGCTGTAACTCAATGGATACTGCTCTTGTTGTCTTACTCTTCTAACATACAACTCTGATGGTGTAAACAAATCATTGAGGGAAGAGGGTAGCATGGCGTCATTTAAATCATAGTTACTGTGATTGTTGTTGTTGCCACTAATGTTGCTATTACTAATATGGTTGTGATAGCTGCTACTTCCATTATTAATGCTGATATAATTGTTGCTGTTGCCTTCTTCATTGCTGCCATTCATCATACTTCGACTCACAGAGTACCCAAGATGACTATCTGCCAACCCACTAGCATTCACACCGCCCAATAAACTGCTGCTACCATTTCCACCTCCACCGTTTTGATAGAGACTAGTACTTGTGTTACTTCTTAAAGAGGAGGACACAGGATACTGCTGCTGCTGGCGAAAAGGTGAAGTACCAAGTAAATGATCAGACGATTCACGCGGAGACGGATGCAAGCCAATAAAATCGTTTGAAGGCAGGCTTGTGCGTGGGGTTGTTGAAGTGGTTGATGTAGATGAATTGTTGCGCCACAACGATGCTTGTTGATGGTCATCCAACTGACGGAGTAACGAAAAGGAAGGTGCAGAAGTAGCAAAAGGATCAGTGGTACCAAAACTATCCAGGAATAGACGGTGCTCGCTGGAAGTAGAGTAGACTTGGTCCGTCTTTCGTCTGCCAGTAGCAGCCAAGCTCATTGGCAAAGGAGGCACTGGCGGGGTAGCAACCATAGGCCTATTATTACTACTCTTTCGATCCATGCCACCGTTACCATTGCCACCGTAAGGAGACATTGTATGAAGTAGCGCGCATTTGGTACCAAATTTACAGTTTCCTTTTACAAAATATTTGCATACCGCAGACTCTGATGATAGATCTGAGCTGTGGGAAAAGGTACAGTTTGCCCCAGCTGTACAAGTACCTTGCTTATAAAACTTGCACGGAACATGAGACAGATTAGAAGCTAAGTGTTATCAGATTAGCTTTACTTGCTCTTGTTTTATTTTTAACATTAGTTTCAAGCCCTACGTTTACTACTCGCTTTCTGCTGCTGCTGTTGCTGCTGCTGGGATGAGTAAAAGGCTTCGGTAGGAATCGGTTGCGTACGCGACCTTTTAAACTGAAAAGCTGGGAGCTGTGAAGGTGAACTCTTGGAGAGCAGGTTCACATTAAGTTCAGGAGACGCCATTAAGAGAAGAAGAAAAAAAAAAGGAAAGGAAAAAAAAAGAAAGAGAAAGGGTAAAAAAAGAAAAAAAAAGGAAAAGAGAAAAAGAAAAATAAGGGAATTATTCAACCAAGCATATTTGATATTAACACAATTGGCTGGCCAGTGAGCCTGAGAGAGTAAATAAAAATAATAAAAAAAAGGGGAGCCTATTTGCGACGTAATTGGCCTCGGTTAAAAGTCATGCGTTTAATCAAAGTAACACAAGAAATATAAAAAAACTCGAGAAAAAAAAACTTAAAAGCCCATTCATATCATTATTTATGCACAAGAAGCCATCTTGTTGAGTATCAAAACTGTTTAGACTATTCATAAAGATAGATAATGCTTTTTTAACAAACAAATATCAAGGCACTTCATTTCAACATGTCTTTTTTTTTATTAAGTGGGGATCTATTTTGATCTTGATTTGTCCATTTTGCATTTTCATAGTGAAATGGCTATTATTAGTATCAATGTTATTATTACAAGATGATGAAGTATAAAGCAAGCTAATCATATTCTTAATGGTAAAATGTTAGATCACAAACACAAAGGGATGAATAGGGGGTGAGAGAGCTCATAACAGCAAGTATACATTATGAAAGGGGAAAGACTCTTCTTTTTTATTAATTTTGGTCGATATCACAAGCTCATACAAATATTATGATCTCCGAAAAAATAGATTTTTTCGAACAGTCTGGGGTAGACATTTTTTTTTTCTTAAACAATAATTGTTTTGTATCAAGTAGGATTCTTTTCCCTCGCTTACAAATCAACACTGTACTACTACTTTAACTATTAAATAAAACTGCTAAATATGGCCTTAATGATAATATTTACTATAATTCTTTTGTAGATTAATAGTATGCATATTACTATGCTCTATATTTATACTCATGTGCATATATAAATATAAAAATCAATGTTTAGATCATCTGGTTGGATCAAGCTAATTGAGGAATGAGTTATTACAACTCGAAACAGACAAGTTCTATTGTACAAAATAACCTTACTGATATTAAAAGAAGACGTAAAACAAAAACAAAGCAAACTAATAACTTGAGGTTACCTATATGTAAAGGTGCTTCATTTGGGACATAGAAAGCACTTTATTTCACTTCCATCCTTATTAAAGCCCATGGTTCACTCTCGGATATAGTTAATAGAAATCTTTTCTCCCATATACGCACACATACACATATCTCTATCTCTATTCATGATCACCATTAGCATTGATATTGTTAATCTCTTTTTTATTTTTATTTTTGTTAACTAATGTCCGTCCAGACGGCCCAAGGACTACAAAAACCCACCTTGTATCACCACCTTTTTTTTTTTCAAAAAAGCATGTTACACTTCAAAGTTAAAAGTTACTTTGACCAACTATCACATCGCTCCTTTCCACTAGTTTATAAATGTATCGGTAATTTCAATATACATTCACTTATCATTGACAATATCTTAAAAATAAGTATCACGTATATAAGATTATACAGAGAAATTAGACAAAACAAGCCTAGTGTAGTGTAATTCATAAATCCTGGCCATATAGCATTCAATTGTTCTTTATATCAGTCTCAATGTTGTTTTTTCACATTGCTGGTTTTTTTAACATTAAAACCTTCAAATTATTACATGTTAACGATTCTAGATCAACATACCTGACATAGAATGATATTGCTTACTTCTTCTCCAGTTGAGTGACAACAAGTCTTTAAATACACGCAGAAACGGAGTCTAATGCTGGAGGCATCCCATTATTCGGAAATGAATGAATACGTGTTTCCAAGGGAACAGAAATTCAGGTTTATGTAATTAATGACATTTTGTTTATCCCGTTGATAACAAGTTATCAAAATGAAAAAAAAAAGTAGATGATTGAGGCTTATTTCTAACGGAAAAAGGAAAAGTTTTGATGAATGAGATGAGATAAGAAACTTTGCATAAAACGCCTTTGCTTGACTCCTTATTTTTGAGTAATTTGTCAAGATCTCTTATTTATTTATTTATTTTATTTTCATTCCTTCAGATATTCCCTTTTCTCTCCCTCTTTCTATTTTTATTTTAAAAAAACTACAACAACAATGAATACACCCTCTTCTTCTGTTTCGCCAGAAGAAATTTTGATAAAAGAGATAGCCGCCCATGATGAAGGGCGCTCACTTGTGTCCAAAATTGTCGGTTTTATACCCAGACTACTTGTAAAGATACTTTACTTTACAACGCTTTCCTTGCCTGTTTACTGTTATCGGCTTTTAACCTGTTCCTTCACATTGCATTTGAATTTCTCGTCATTGCTCGTCATGCTCAGCATTGTGATTCTCATAACCTATCTTGTTGTGCGCTATCGATTTCTGACCAAATACTCTCGTCTAAAGCCAATCGAAAGCAACAAGATGAATTCATTCGATTTGCATCCAACCGACGACGACTCGAAAGAGGAGAAGAAAACCGAGTTTTTATCGGCATTTTTATCATCAATTAAAATCTTTGGTTACCTTGAACAACCCGTGTTTCATGAATTGGCGCGTCACCTTCAAACAAAGAAACTCCTTGCCGGAGATACCCTATTTAGAAATACGTCGTCAATGGAGGACGAGGAGAAATCGTTTTATATTGTGGTCGATGGACATGTTCATATGTATATCAAGCCAGAAAACAGCCATGAGCATACCATCATGAATGAAATTGGTCCTGGTGGCACCCTCTCCAGTCTGTTCACCATCCTCTCCATATTTAAAGAGAGCTATGCATCATTTGAGGAAAAACAAAACAAGTCATCATTTGCAGCTGAACAAACAAAGGACGAACAAGTGTTTCCGAACCTTGAATCATTACACGATTCAGCAAGCAGTATAAACTCACACCAGAGAATGATGGATTTTGAGCATGGTGACGATTTTTTAAAAGGACAACAAGAGTATCGTTCAGTTCACCCCAATATCATTGTACGTGCCACAGTGGACACCACATTAGCCGTCATTCCACAAAAGGCGTTTCACACATTAACACTGAAATTTCCAAAGGCTGCCGCGCATATTGTGCAAGTGATCATAACTCGGTTTCAACGTGTCACCCTGATGACAAGCCACAGATATTTGGGATTGACAGATGAGCTTTTACGTCTCGAAAGATGGATTCATGCATCAGCAAGTATCAGTGAATTGCCAGTACAGTTTTTTCCACCTGGAGGTGTTGAAAGGTTGAGACAAAATAAACTATCATCGCCTCAAGATGCACACACCCTCAAGAAAACCATGGATGAGAGTGAAGAGGAGGAGGAATATAGTATCGAGGATGATAAGCACTTACGGTTCTCTGTCATGCATTGTATTTCCGATGTGCTGGGAATCAAACAAGCCCCTCCATCAGGACTTTCGTCGCCGAAACAGCAACCTCAGACAATGCAACGTAGTAGCAGCACCGACGTATTTCATTCAAAGATCGCAGAGTCTTTAGCCTACATGGATGATGATACCTCATCCGTTCAATCAGGCTCAGATGCGGGTGGTAAAAGCGAATGTATCTCTCCCGACGATATCCAGATACTTTATTTTCCAAAAGACGAAGTAGTGATACGGGAAGGCGTCCACACAAACGGTCTATTTTTTGTAATTGATGGTCTCTTGGAGGTACTCATCACACAGCAACAGCCCATGACGACAAAGTTGGCACCAGAAACCGAATCAGAAGGAGAGGAGGAAATCATGTTTGATTTTTCAAAGGAGGAGAAAGATCAGGTTCGAGCCTCCAAGGTACCTGCTGGTTATTTCATGGACGACCAACAACCTGTCAAGAAATCAAAGCCCATTTTTGTCATCCGACCTGGTGGTGTTGCAGGCTATTTGGATGCACTTACAGGCTACCCCAGCTTTGTGGAGGTCAAGGCAAAGATTGGTACTTATGTTGGTTTTGTGTCAAAGAAAAATCTGAATCGTATTGTTGATCGAAATCCATCCGTAATGTTTAAATTGGCAAATGAATTGGTGAGACATATCAGTCCGTTAGGTAAAAAAAGAAAGCGTGGGGGGAGGAAATGTTTATTTTTGGGTTATTAAAAGAAATGATAAAAGTGCTCCATATCGATATTGCATTGGAATGGATGCAAGTAGGTGCAGGACAAATCATTTATAAACAGGGTGAACCTAGTGATTCCATTTTTATGGTGCTTCATGGTCGTCTGAGAACGATTCAAGAGAAGAAAGGAGGAGAAATAGCTATCCTTAATGAATTTGGACATGGTGATAGTGTAGGTGATTTAGAGTTATTAAGTAAGTCGTATAGATATAGAAAGAAGAGAAATGAGAGAGTTAAATATTTAAAAAAAAAAATAGCTGGCGAGCCTACATCTTCTACCCTTCATGCCATCCGAGATACAGAGCTTGCCCGTATACCAAAGACATTATTCAAGGCATTATCGTACCGGCACCCAAAGATCACATTACAAATCACACGTATGATTGCACTTCGTTCACTTCACCTTTTATCAAATAAGCAAAGGGCAGTACCCAACAACAAGCTACTACCAGAACTCTACGGTCGAAACAATGTCAATCTCAAAACCATTGGTATTATACCAGTGAACGCCACGGTGCCAATTACCGAATTTGCCGAGCATCTAAGATATGAATTGATGCACTCTGTGGATGCTACCTGTACCTTGTTAAATAGCACGACCGTTACAAGCAACATGGGCAAGCATGCCTTTTCACAATTGGGCAAGCTTCGATTGGCATCTTGGTTGGCCGAGCAGGAAGAGAAGTATCGCATTGTGCTTTATCTAGCAGACAGTGGCTCGCATTCATGGATGCGCACCTGTATAAGACAGGCGGATTGTATATTGCTGGTGGGACTTGGTAATAATGATCCGTCGGTGGGTGAATATGAGCACTTTTTGATCAATATGAAGACAACAGCAAGAAAGGAGTTGGTGCTATTGCATCCGGAACGATCGTGTCCATCTGGTGTTACGCAAAATTGGTTAAAGGTAGAAAAAAAAAAAGAAAAGGTCATGTATATAGATAGAAAAACTCATCATATAAAAGAATCGTTTATGGGTCCAAGCTCATCATCATATCTACATGCCCATGCGAAACAATAACGTCAAACCATGGATCGCCGAGAGTCTATTTCATAATGTCAAGGACCAGATCAAAGAGTATTATGGACTAAAAAGGAAAACCATCTCTCCCAATAACGATTTTGCTAGATTGGCGAGAAGGCTATGCGGAAAATCGGTGGCGTTGGTGCTAGGTGGTGGTGGTGCTAAAGGTTAAAGAATTATATTATTATTATAAAGGACGAGAAAACAAGAGTTATTTATATCGTATAATAGGTATTGGTCACATTGGTATCATTCAAGCGATGGAAGAGGCTGGAATTCCTATTGATATCATTGGAGGGACAAGTATTGGTAGCTTTGTGGGAAGTCTCTATGCTCGCAATATGGATCTGGTCTCTGTTATTGCCCGAACAAAGTTGTTTGCGGGGAGAATGTCTAGTGTGTGGAGACAATTGATGGATTTGACGTACCCACTTACGGCTTGGTTTACAGGTATTGTAAAATACAAGACGAAAAACATATATAAAAGCTAAAACATGTTAAATACTGTAAATAGGACACGAGTTTAATAGATCCATTTGGAAGTGTCTTGGAGATAGTCAAATTGAAGATTACTGGCTACCCTATTTTGCGGTAACGACCAACGTTACATTTTCAAGAATGGAGGTGCATACAAAGGGATATGGATGGCGATATGTACGCGCCTCTATGTCTCTTTCAGGCTACTTGCCACCCATTTGTGACAATGGTAATATGCTTGTAGATGGAGGGTATATGGATAATCTTCCCGTTTCCGTTGCAAAGAACATGGGGGCAGATATCATCATTGCAGTGGATGTTGCAACCGATGACGATACTAGCCCTGTCCATTATGGCGATTCGATCAGTGGTTGGTGGGCACTACTCCACGGGTTTAATCCATTCCGAACATACAACGTGCCTAGCATTGCTGATATCCAAAGTCGATTGGCGTACGTGAGTAGTGTGTCTAAGCTTGAGGAGGCCAAGATGATTGACGGCACTCTCTACCTCAAACTGCCAGTCCAAAAATGGGGTACACTTGAATTTCAGAAATTCAATGATATCTTTCAAAGAGGGTATGAAGTAGGCAAGGAGGTTATTGGTCAATGGAGAAAGGCAGGTTATGTTTCTGGTAGATTACATGCAAATTTGTCTGGATCCAGTGGAAAGGAAGTAAAGGGAAAATCTGGACGAAGAAATAGTATTTAAAACAACTGATTGGCTCGATGTAGAAATTTTCATTCACGCAAAAAACGAAAATAAAATAAAAAACGTAAAAACACTTTTGTGTTCAAAACTATCTTCTTTTTCTTTTTTCTTTTTTAAAAAAATGACAAGATATAAACATAAACTATCATTTGACAAGTTTAACGCTTATCGCGATGACCATTCAACAGAGTTTTCATCAAAAACGAGTGAACCAGCAAGCGGTTTACTTTGGACCGATCCAAGCGTTCTTTCTGGCAACACGGCCTTTCAAGTACGAAAGAGATGCGAACTCCCATTACAATTCAAAGAGATGTTGAAAAGCACAGGTAAAAAGAAGAAGAAAAACACCCGACCAACGTGTAAACTGAATAATGAATAATGAATAGCACCTGGAGACTCTAGAGTTCTTTCCGATAGTCAAAACAACTATTGCGCCTTAATCACATCAACCATGATCTGTCTTTATGTCTATAAAGTAAGAGGACCTATTTCTCATAAATAAGAAGAACAAGACATATAAAGTATTTTCTCTTGTTTTCTATATGTGTGCGTGTTTTTTTATTTTTATCTAGTCTCTTTCAACCATCGAGATTCCACTGACAGATCGCCACGAAACAGTTCCCTTTGTCAACATATTCTTCACAAATGGCAAAATCAGCCTTGCCGTCATAAACAGTACAACCAACAAAGTATCATACTGGGATAATGTTAAGGATGAAACTGCTGTGAATTACACCGTGCCTTTAAGGAGTCAGGCTGAAACCATTACAACCACTTGCGCACTGAACCAGCAAAAACTCCTTCTTGTTGGCACAAGTATGGGTGACATCTTTCCATTGGCGTGCAAAGAGGATGGCGTTCAGCTCGTTTCTCGTAAAGATGATAATGCCAGTGTTGTATCCTACATTTCGTCATTTTTTGTACAAAAGCCATGGCTGGATTCACCCGCTGCCCAGAATAAGGAGCGTATTGTTAGCATTGTGAATGTTTTGGATACTGTGTATGTGCTTTCAGATAGTCACATACAAGTATTGCATATAAATAGCGATTTACAGTTAGAGGTAACGTAAAAAGGGCGACAGAATGAGAGATATGCTAAACATATGGCACATCTTTTACTTTAAGCTTACTGGTTATGTATCCATCTTGGAGGATCTTACCAAAAGCATTAGTGAACATATACCAACCAACGTGTCTATTGAAAATATACGCATTGAGGCATTAGACATCGATTCGAAACTGTAAGTCTTGTTTATTTATTATCACACTAATTCGAAGCAAAAAGGACTCAATTAGAGACATTTTGTTAGTAAAAATGAATTAGTGCTATTATCATCTTATCAATTGCCTGTCATGGGCGATTACATCCAATACGCGGCCTCAACCATTTCAATCAAAGACACACCCGATGACACAATACTATTCCGAATCAAACACACAGCGTCTGCGCCCTTTTCTGCCAACACAAAATCACCTTCTATTCCCAAACTAAGCATATCGAAATCAATTGCCTTCATTACCTTTGATAGTCATGTCATTGCAGTATCTCGCAATAAAAAATCGGCTTTTGAAGAGCCAGTTGTCTTGGCGGATGGTGATCGTATACTAGTTACTCAAGTGGAAAATGATGGGCAGGAAGGGTCCATGGAGTCAGCCACTATCTTTACATTAAAGAATGGTGTCTTGGATTTTGAAATTGATATTCGTCAGATTCAGGGTCCAGAGATAGACGGGTAAAGCTGATTATTATTATTGGTTAATGTATATAAGGTATTCACCTTTATTTAATGTGTTCAATAGAAATATGTATGCAGGATACGTCTCCAATACGGTAACTATTATGAGCAAGACGTGTGTACGTGTGGATTATAGAGGAGGAACTAATCTGATGGTTTATACACAGGTAGATTTGGATACAACTATAATCCAATCAAAATTAGAACAGGCGGTGTTTTTTGGTGCTTCAGAAAAGGTAAAAAGCACCCTTTCTTCACTTTACATAACAATAGTACTCATTTTATGCATTTCATGTATTTAAAGGCACCCATCCGATTCCCTCTTTCTATTGAAAAAGAAGACATATCATCCGTAGTGAATAAGTTGCTGAACGAGTTGATGGAAAATACCCTGTTCTTTCCGTCAACATTGGATGTCGAATTAAGAGCAGAAGCACGTTATGTCTTTGTGAATAGAATCTTTGAAGTGCTGCTACAAAATAGCATCAGATCTTATGTAGAGTGTTGTCAATATTTTACCTTATATTGCCTGATACTCATTCGCTTTTATTTAAATAGGTGAATCCTGCATTACGACTTAAACTTATGACCTGTGCGGAAATATGTTACGTTGCGCTTTTTTTATTACAAGAGTATAATAGGTATGATTAGAGCAAAAAAAAAAAAAAGGAGACGTACTTGTACTCATGTCCATTCTCTTGTTAGTATTGTTAGTGGTGATGAGCCTTTGGAAAAGGTTTGGATTGAAGCAGTTAAAAATACCAGTTCAATGGAAAACAAAGACAATATCAAGGAGCTTTTCAGCACAGAAGTAGACAAAAGTTATCAGTTTCTGGATGAAGCAATATCACTCTGCTTTACGGATGTTGTAAAAGAAGAAAATAGAGAGGACGTTGTTTATAAGATGCTTGATATTATTATGGTAAAGAGTATATTCATTCATTTAAACTTTTGGACTAGTTTTATTAAAATATCTATAATCATGTAGAGAGTATTTGGAAGCGGTCGTTATTTTAAGGAATCGTTTGCTCCCCTTTATGAAGTTGAAGAAAATAAGGATAAAGGTAAGTTCTATAAAAAAAAAAAGAGATATTATCCATTTATGGTATAATTAAACAATTAAAGTAGAACACCTTTTTGGTAAGCTTGTTACAAGTTTCGAAAAAACAGCCAACTACATCCTCAGCAATGATAATCGTGACAACTCAAAACTTAAAGAAAAGTTATGCCAAGTAGCAGAGATCTTAATGGATTACTCAATAACTGATAAACAGTGAGTTCTTACCTTCTTTAATGTAAAAAAAAAGGGCGTTGTTATTAATATGATTATATTCAAGACTAGAGGATCATGTACCCGAGCTTGTGATGAAATATGTTTTATTATTAAAAAAATTGGAATTTGCGATGAAACTAGCAGAAAAGACCAAAGACCTGAGAGCTATTGTGAGCCTCGCAAACAACAACAACAACAACAACAAGTCAAGCAAAGGAAATGTCGTTGCAAGAAATGCAACATGGATTGATAAATTCGGAACCCCTTACCTTTTAGAACTTTTTAAATGGCTTGAAAAACAACACGAGGACGAAAAAATACTTAAATTTGATTCGAAATATCCAGACCAGGTAGAAAAGTGCTTTTCACAGGCTAGTTTGAGCATCTCGTGGAAGTATTACCTTCAGCATGAACAATATGAGAAGTGCCTAAACGCCATCCATATTGCTTTGATGAACGAAAAGCGAATTAAAAAGAGACATGAACTGCTAACATGGTCCAAGTTGATCTCCGTCAAAAATCATGGAAACAAAGACAAACCAGCGGATGTATTTGGTAAGAGCTTTGTATATCATATGTTATCTAGATAATAGTAATAATAATGACCCCTCTTCTTTGGCAAACTTAGAAAAACCCAGCTTTATCTTTGCTTCTGCGTTCCTTGAGCATGAAAACATCCAACTGCAGCTTCTTAATGAATTTAATAAACACCTATCGCGTACGGATTCTACCAATAAAATAACCGCCATTATGAACCGATACTGCGAGAAATCACAACCTTTAAATAGAGCTGATCTGGAGGTAGGCTTACATTCTAACTTAAATATACATCAGTGATATTAATGATAAGCAAACACACACTAGTCTTTTTCAGATGCAATCAAAGTACTGTTAGAAGGCGTATCACTGAGTGAGCAACAACTCATCTTTGTATTGCTCCACATCAGTAATTATAAAACAGCAGTGGAAAACCTCATCACTGCATTAAAATTAGCCTCACGTATAAAACACCAGCATCCCCATCTTTCAGTCCAACTACGCATTAACATTTGGAAGCAAGTTTATCATCGCGATATAAATACATATAAAGACACCCTTTCTGGCAATTATTCTGACGCTTCACTCCGATCGATTATGCAAGGAACTCTTGTCTTTCGAACTCTGCATGTTGCTCACAAGAGTAAAATCGAGATTGATGAAATAATTGCACCTACAAAAATCAAATTCGACGATGATGAGCCAGAAATGAAAAATATTGAATCCGATGGCTTTGTACAATTCATCAACCAAGTTTCATTATTAGCTACCAATAATAGCTCTATTACATTAGAGCAAATGAAATCAACGATTCAATTATAAAAACAATAAACAAATAAAACTTAGTGTACAGCTTCTATTATTAACCACTCTTTAAAATTTTACCATCATTATTAATGAAAAGGAGTTGTCATTCTTTCGTTCAAATAAACTCGAGTTGAAAATCAATATATATATATACTAAAGCAAACGGTTTTAGTGATGTTGTACAAAACGTAGAAACGTTGATAGAATTGCTCGGAGTGATTGGAGGTTTACAAAAAAAAACAATCTAAAATAATAAAAACAAATAAAGATGTCGATCACTTTTGTGTCATATAAACAAGCTTTTTTTTTTATAAAGAAAGATAACAAATGTCTCCTTTCTTCATGCAATTTAATCAATGTTTTATTCAAGATGTTACTTTCTTTTTTGCTGTAAAGACAATGAAATATCAGTTAAATTGTATATTACCAATTTAATTAGATATCAAGATGTGCACAACAATAGACGCGTTTTTATTATGCTTTTATTTTTTCTTTCTTAAAAAACAACATGATCATGTAGTTTACTTAGCAAATCCTCCTTAAATGGTCCCTTCTTTTTTCTTAATAAAGATGGTGGCAATAGTAACAAATATAGTAAATTAAGTTAACGGTATAAAGAGAAACTATTCTTATTCGCATAAAATAATTATGCCATGCAGACTAATCTTTTGCAGAGCATAATTGTTTGTTTTATTATCTTGTATATTGTTTATAATCTTTTCCTATTTTCCACATTTGAAGATCTGATGATACTAAAAAGAAGCATGTAGTTTCTATTGAATTGTAAATTAGACATTGTCATCGCTCGGCTTTTTGTTTGTATTATGCTCAGCGCTTTTTGTTTTTATTTTTATATACAAATAAAGATGTAATGTAATAGGCTTAT